>CAVNYN010224704.1:0-54464 GCA_963692815.1 Nyctanthes arbor-tristis
GGGGAGGAGGGGGGATCGGTGGTGAAATCAGCAGCGGCCGGTCGTCTTCAAAGTCGCATAGCAGTAGTCCTTTAGTAGCAGTCGGCAATTACACAGTCGTCCAGTAAGTTCTTCGAACATCAGTGGTAATTTCGAAGGTTTTTGGCCGTCTGAATGTGGTACCCAGTTGCTCTTTTAGTTGCCTTTGGGGCCGTCCCCCTTTTTTTTTTGGGTGCTTTAATCAACTGACAATTGAAACAAGACTTATATTGTACAAGTCTATGTTTACCATTTGTTCTTTACTTGAATTTCTTTTTCTGGATATACTAGTCTCAGTAATTGGACTAAGAGTTCATTGCTATCTAGAATTGTGCTTTTGATGAATTTTGAAATATCTTGTTCTTGACAATTTCTTCCTGATTGGATGCTGCATATTTCTCTTGATTATTATGGGTAGTAGCTCAGAAATAGCTAAGTAGCTCTAATTGTATAATTCTTATATGAGCAATGGCTGTTAAGGATAGTAACTCAATTACTGGTTATGAGTTAACATATAACTGTTAAAAGGCAAGAATTCTTGACATAAAGGAATTGCACAGAGTGAAGATAAGAATCAAAAGCTAATGTTTCAACAAATAATATGTTTGAATGCAGAAAAACATTCCTTGAACATGCTACTGTTACGTCTCCATAGGAATTCAGCAGTTGAGTTATGAAATTTGCTTTCTCTTATATAAAGGTAATGCATGAATATTGACTTTTGAGATTTTAACTTCTTGATGTGCGGAGCTATTGAGCTGTGAAACAATGGGCAATTTGTACACGATCAGATATGTGATATTCACTCAACTGCTGCTATTGCATATTAGTTTTCCTTGAGTATTGCAGTCTTGAATATTGTCTCTATTATGTTCTAGTAGAGTTGGCTGCTTGAAAATACTCATATTATTCTATCGGAAATGTTATGTTCTTTTGAGCTCGTGATTCATTTGACCTCAAGTGCATGTCAGTAACAAAAAGACACTTTAAAAGTGCTTATGGGAGTTCTTAGAATATATAAACAAAGCCCCTTAAGCGCTACATGTAAACGGGATAACTTGTGTTCTTCATTGTTTCATCTTATAGAAATTTTTATGTCTATAAGCATTTAGTAATACAAAATTTTTATCTGTATGGAGCCCTGTTTGATGTGCTGAATATCATTAAATTTGATAGATTTTTATAACTTAGTATGATGATGATATTATGACATCGATAAATATATTTTGCTTGTAAAATATGGATATAAGAATTTCTCTGTACAAGCATATGTTTGGACAATGTGAAAGCATCTGTTGCATTGTCTTCATGTTTTCTGGTGATTTGGATGTACAGATATTGTTATCTTCTTGCCAACACCAGGCAAACTTGTTTTCTCCTCTTTTCTTTTTCTATTTATGCTTTGTTCCTCTGATTGGAATATATATATTCCAACAATTTGGATATGCCTTTGTTGGAAACTATTTTATTATTCTTAGATGTGCCTAACTAATATGACTGCTTTAGTTGTGTATGTTTATTTAGGGATGGATTCTTTATGAAATATTGAGATATGCACCACAACACAACTGTAGTGCATATGAGGAAGCTCTTAAAACAAACCCTGCCATTGCCAAAATGGTAATAAGTGGAGTGGTTTATTCCATTAGGGATTGGATTGCACAGGGTGGTGTGTTATTCCATTGGGGATTGGATTGCACAGGTTGCTGGCTTTGGTTTGGTCACTGGTTTGCCTTTGTTGGGTGTTGGCCTCCCAGTTTTTTTCCCTTTGTTTTTCTTTCTCATTCTTCCTGTGTTTGCCCATTTTGGTTGGGCTTGTTTTCTGGTTGGGGGAGGGTTGAAAATTCCCTCCCCTTGGCTGTACTCTCAATTTCTATCTGTATGAAAATAGACATGTCGCTTAGATATTTTTTTTATTTTTTAATTTTTTTTTTTGTTTGGTAGTGTATAAACGTGGTGTAATTTGTTCAATGTCTGCAATTATGTTTGCAATTGTGAGCCTTTGCTTATTTTTTCATCGAGAGCATCTTTTTGAATTATTTGATTACAAACCTTTTGATGCAATATGGTGTATAAAAGTGCTAGGTAGGTGAAATAATAGTTTTCTTTATGTGTTACTATTTTAATTAAGTGGAATTATTGCTATTTATATTCCTTAATTACGAGACAACTTCTAATTATATTTCTTGGGTGTTGGCAAATGTAATTAATAATCATGTATCTCAAGTATATCTATTGGTAAGGTTAGAAATTTATAGCTTATTTGATATGTAACGTGATTATGATATTTTGTTCGACGTGTTTAAATTTGAAATAGAAGATGATAAAAACAATTGGTTATATATCATTACGGATATAGATATAGAGTTATATTTTTATAGTATGTTTTGTGAATAAAATTCTTTTAGAAAATATCAAACATAACGTGTTTTCCAGTTTTTTATTTTCAAAATTAGTTTTCAAATAACACAAGCAAAACAAAAAACAGAGAATAAAATCAGAAAATAGAAAACGATCCTAATAATGAAAACAGAAACGCAAACAGAGCACCCGATACCTTTCCCTCATCGTTTTTCCGTTGCTGATTTGTATATTCGTTTCAAATCGCTTCGGCTTTCTGGAAGTTTCAGGGTCTAGTGTTTTTGCTGCAAATCGCATAGAATGTCACTTCTAAGCGAGCATCAGGAGTTTATATTACAGAGTCCGGTTTCTAAGGAGGTGGAGAAATTGATGTGCGATGCTTTATTGGATCAAAACCTACCGATTTGGGAGCGATTTAGAGCTCTTTCTCTTCGCAGTGTCAGTGGCTCTGCCTCCCGTAATGCCTTTATCACAGCTATCAACGATCATTCTGTCCTGCTCGCTTATCATGCTGCACATGAATTGGGTCGGATGCAAGATATTGAATCTATCCCTGCCTTAGGAGCTGCTCTACATGATCTTTCCTTGCATCCTATTGTTCGCCAAAAGGTTAATTTCATTCTTTTCTTTATTTACTTATTTATGTTTGAAATTAGATTGAATTTATAAGGGATATTCCAGTACTGTGATTGTTTTCATTAACGTCAGGCCGCAGAGTCTCTTGGCACATTTTCGAAGAAAGATGTTGTTCCAATTCTCAAGCATAGTTTGACCTTTGATCCTACCCAAGAAGTTCGAGAAACCTGCGAATTCGCTTTGACTCGACAGTACAAGAGATTCAGACCAGATTTATATGCTGCCATTGCCATCGTTCCCTCTGATTCTGTTTTTTCAGTTCCAGAACTGAGGTGTGCAATTCTGAGTCTAGATTGACAATCATAATGCGCACTTGCTTAATCCCTGTTGTTTCTTGTGTACCTTTCGGGAGAATTTTACAGGACGAAGCCAGTGACATTCATGAGCGCCATATTGCACTTTTTGCACTTAAAAAAGTAGATACTGAGGAAGCAATCTCAGCTATTTTCAGCTCCATAGCTTCTAAAAGCGCTCTTATGCGCCGTGGGGTATGTTTTGTGGCCCCTTCTTTTGTGTGGTATGTGAACTGCTGTTCAGACAAACCAGATAGGACAGTTTAAACAATTTTTTGTCGGCCTGTTTCCCAGGTTGCGTTTGTCTTGCGTTCGTTAAAGAAGAAAAAAGCTATTGAAGAACTGTCCCATATTCTTCAAGATACACATGAACATCCACTAGTTAGACTTCAGGCTGTTGAATTTTTTGCTCGTTTTGGAGGTATTTGCTCTACCTCTATTTTTGACATTATTCTGGGGATTGTTGCCCCCTACTTAGATTGATTATATAACGAAAGAATCAAATTATCTTTCTTTATTAAAAAGCTCTAAGATAGGATCTTGTTATTGATGAACACTACATTGACAAAATGGTGATTTCTTTTCCATTTTAATATGATAATCGGAGTGTGCCTTTGGAACTATGCCGAGTTGTGTTTTATGCTTCTAATTTAAGCAATATTTTATTGGACAACAATGTGTTGCGCAAATCTTGTATTGTTCTCCATGTTTTAATTCACTTGTATGTAATTTACTTTCTCTGCTTATGTTCAAATGCACATAGTTCTTTCCTGCTTTCTGCTAATCATCGTTTATTCATGTGAACATGTTTAGATGAAAGTAGTATCATGCTGCTTAAGGAATTTATTAAGGATCATGATCCCATTGTTGCACAATGCTGTGAAGTTGCTCTTGCAAGGCTAGATATCGTAAGATCGCTGAAACCCTTTGAGGTAAGCAATAAATCAAAAACTGTGACATGTAATATTTCTATTCTGATCGTCGTATAAGCTATTTTTCACCTCTATCCAATGATTATGCAGTCTTGTATAAATTTAGAATGTTTATGGGAATTGTTTTTGATTGGCATTCAGATGGAGCCCGAGATTCATTATCCTGAGAGTATATATTTTATCCAAACATCTACAGAGCAGGAGGAGTTCCTGTGTGATTTGTTGTCGGATCAAGAAGAACCAATTGGGGAGCGTTTTAGGGCATTTTCTCTTTGCCAACTTGGTGGTTTAGCCCCGCGTGAGGCCCTCATCAAAGGTACTATATGTAAATGTGTATGTGCGCGCGCGCGCACACACACACACACACACACAAAACAATAACAACAATGGCGACGACGAGAACACAAACATATGGAGACATGAAGGGGAAAAGATGATGGGAGATTGGAGATTTGTTGCATCTTTGGGGCACGGGTTCCTGTGTCAAAATTTAAGGATTCATTTCTCTTGTCGTTGGAAGTGAAAGGTCCGGAGAGATGAGGAGTAATATACATCAATTGCTATTCCTCCATTGTCCTTTCCTGCTTGCCAAATGTTGCAGTGGTGAAATTGTTGGCGGTGTTTGACATGATTGTAGTTGTATGGTGGGAAAGATGGTATGTCCATCCGAAGAATAGGCTTATATTCTAGAAAGTTGTTTCATACACTGCCAAAGACCTTTCTTTGTTTCTTTTTATTTTTTCCTTAATTTAATTTTCTCACTTAATGAGCTTCATATATACTTGCTATCATGATGGAAGCTTGGGATGAAAAGGATAGCAATAAAAATTTGGAAAGATGTTCTGTAAATAAAACTGGATTCCGTAACAGAAGACTTTAATTGTAGGTAGACTGATATGTATGTATATGAATTTGTTTTGAAAGCTTTGGCAAAAGTCATTATCAGGTTGTTTCAGTTATGATTTTGGGGGAATTTTCACTTCAAGTGCTCTAGCATTTTTGAGAAGGGCAAGATTGGTCTTTAAACTGCTATTTTGACACACCTACCTTTGGTTAAATGGCCGCGGAAGGACATCTATCCAATTTTAGTCTAAATTTCCATAAGTTCAATCTTTGACCTCCTTTTGTTAAATGACATTTTTACCCCTAACTATTTTGTTGACCTAAATTGAAAAATTGAACTACAGTTTTATCCCTAATAAATATAACTGATCACGAGTCGAACTCACTAACTGCCACTTACCAAAGAGTACAGATTTTTTTGTCAAAAATGGAAGGTTAATGAACCTGCACTTTTCGAGACTGTCAAAGAACTCAAGTACAATTTTCCCTATTATATTTAGTCTGTAAATGTTGACGCTTCTTGGTATTACACTTTTAATTTGTTCTGGAGCTTAGTCTATTTGTTTCTAGTTTTTGGTGAATGAACATTTACTTTGATAAATCATCATAAATGTATCTTATTATACTGATATGCTAGTACATATGATATTTTTTCTACTTCAGCAATGAGGGATGCTTCAAGCCTGCTGGCTTGTAATGCTGTATATTCCTTGGGTCTTATGCAAGATGCTCGGCTTATCCCTGACTTACAGGCAGTTCTGAATGATTATTCCTTGTGTCCCATTGTTCGCCATAAGGTATCACACTTTGATTTTGGATAAAGATATTCCACCACCATTCAATGTTTCAGTTAGCATATTTTGCTCGTGTTCACCCTCACATTAATAGGCTGCAGAAGCTCTTGGTGCATCCGGTTTGGATAGTTGTGTTCCAATTCTGCAGCATAGTTTGAAGAGGGATCCATCAGAATTAGTTCGAGACACTTGTGAATTGGCGTTGAGTCGACTGGAGAAGCTAAAGAAAGCGTCACCGCTGTATTCGAGACCTTTTTCTAGTCCCTTACCTGCTGTACCCACCTATTGTTGTTCCATTCGAATATTAAGGTTTGCAATTTTTGCTTTAAATTGATAATCAAAACTGTTTGATGTATTGGTTACGATGCTCATGTATATTTTTCCAGGGAAGTTCTACTGAATGAAAACAAAAGCTTGTACGAGCGCCATGCTGCACTTTTCGCACTTGCTCAACTTCGATATAATGATGACGATGAAGTAATCTCAAGTTTCATTGAAGCCCTAGGTGCAAGGAGCACTCTTCTACGGCATTGGGTATGTATTCATTATCTTCCTTGTAGGGGAGGGCAGGCAAGCAGCTGTTCTGATGAGCTCAACCCTGTAAACAACATAAATTTTTTACCATTTTTCCCAGGTTGCGTACGCCTTGTCCACTAGACGTAGCAAAAAAGCTATTGATGCTCGGTGTGAAATTCTTAAGGATACCGGGGAACACGCGATGGTTAGACAACAAGCTGCTCGAGGTCTTGAGTCTATTACAGGTATTATCTTCAGCTTGCTCTTTTGATGTATCCTAGATATATTGACCTTCAACTCGGTTGATTACAACAAGCGGCCAAACCTTCAACAAACTCAAGTTGTATGGTAGTAATAATTCCATCTTTGGATACTTCAGAGCTATCTTTTCTTGTTTCTCGGTTGGGGTGGGGGGTGGGTGTGTGGGGTTGTCTACTTGGTGCAAATGTTAAAAGTGATCTTAGCCTCTTAGATGGGAACACGTGCTTGAACAATTTCTTGGTAAGTTGGGGGTTCTATTTTGAGTTGGTTTTCAAAGAAGATGAAGAGTATTCCAAATTGTTACTAGTTATATTTTAAAATTTTTTCCAATTTAAGATTTTTGAGCTAACTTAATTTGATTTAAAATTTATTCCAAGAGGCTTTATTCCGTGTTGCAACAATTCATCTTTATTTGCAATTTTGGGGACTTGTAGATGATCCAGATGTTATATCTTTGCTCGTGAAATTTTCGTTGGACCCGGAGCTCATTGTCTCACAAAGTTGTGAACTTGCTCTTAAGAGGATTGAATTTAAGAGACGGGGGGAACCCTTTGAGGTAAATCTAGATGCAAAAAGCGTGTTTATTTTTTTCTGTATGCAATTTTTTTCTCATTTACCGTGATTGGTTTTTGTTGTGAATTTCAGCATGTGATCGTGGATACGGAGGGTCGGCGTTGGTAGTAGGCCATTTTGAAGAACTATGCCATTTTGGACCTGTGTTCTGGAGAACAGTAAACTTGAGAAATCGGTCCAGCCATCCAGTTGAATGAAAGAGGTTGATGTACTAACTCAAAGACGTACAAATTCAAATATGGTATATAATATTAGACCTTGGGAGTATTATCCAATATTAGGGCTGCATAAGGTTTTGAGGTGCTTAACATGTTATAACATACGAGTTTCACAGCATATTAGATTCCACGATTAATATAGCATAAAGAAGAATGGCATTTTTAGAACACGAGTGTACGGTCAAATTTACTGAAATCGTGCGATGGAATCCCAGCTACGTCAATCAATGAGCTTAAAGAGACTGGGAAAAAATGGACGCTATTTAGAAAAAAAGCTTACTAAACGTTTAACAAGATTAATACATGGGATTTTGTTTAGAGCACATCGTATTATTTTTAAAGTAACTTTAATTACATGTAAGTTGAATGTATATCTTGTCAATTTTTTTCCCTGTTGTGGTGTTAATAGTTGAACTTTTCCTCTAAATTCATGTACATTATCTCTGGCGCTGAATGCAAAGATTAATAAATACTAAAAAGGCACGCAATTAGAGGTACTACTACTAAATACAAATCAACCATCAAAAGATGAAAGAACGTACAAATAAAGCCTTTTAAGCGTTCTCCATTTTTTTTAATTATAAAACTAAGAGCCATATAATTCTACATATTTGTCAAAACAGCATTCATACAACCGCAATAAGATCTGAAAATAATAAAGCTCAAATCCTTTGACAAACCCTACCAAATTAATATTGGACCCCCTAAACTTTGCAGGTAATGGGATTACTAATTGCTAATTTAGTAAATCCTTTGACAAATCCTTTTCTTTATTGTGTCTTTACCGCATGACACACATTGCATCAACTAAACAGAGGGTTATTCAAAGCCTTCGCAACATTGTGACTAAATTTGACATAAACGACGTCTACACGGCAAAGACTTTTTCTATTAAAACTTCATGGATTTCTGGGGTTGATATCTAACCTTTTTAAATTCAGACACAGGTTGAAAATCTTTGGTTTAGCAATTTCAAAATTGAGGATATGATCGAGACCATGGGTGGACCTCAAATGATTTATGTACATCGTGAGCCTCTCTCGGTTGCATTTAGAAAAGCTCTTTTGGACTTGTACGACACTGGGAGGACAACAAACTACAGATACAAGACTCAATGTGAATGCCAATAGCTGCTTACCGACTTGGAGGACTCCCTGCCTAGTCTTGACTACCCGCAGACATATATGCTAACAATGCTAGGGCAGGATTCCCTGGTCCGAGAAGTGCATGGAATAAGGAAATGTTATGTGCAGCAATATTAGAGTTAGCGACATCAAAGTGAATCAAAAGGAACTTAGAAACTGTCAAATACACTTTTGGCCTTTTTGTTTTACCTTACTCAGTTTGGTCGGTTTGGTCTTAAAACCACGTGACAAACAAGGATGCTAACATCATCTAGAAGCTAGTTCGTATTAGCTGCAAAAATAACTGCATGTTGAGTAAGAGTAAAATGCAAAATTGCCAAAATCAATCAAATCCTATCAACAAAATAGAAGGAAAGGCAGAATTAAGAATTTATTAATGAAAAAAGAATTCAAGGAGGCAGAATTCTTTCAACCAAAAAGAGTTATCTATTAAATAAAATTAGCCAAAAGGTAAAACCAGTTTTCACGTGTTTTATTAACTTCCCAAGTAATTGTCTATCATTAAACAAGCCGTCAAAATACTTGTTCCACCCCAACGAGAAATTACATCATATCTTAGTCTTAAAATAAATCCATAAACCATATATTAAGGCCAAAAAAAAAAAAGAGCCTCTAACAGCAAGTAAAAGGAATGAACCAAACATTAAAAAAAAAGAGCATTAGCAAAACTGCTTTTTTTTTTTTTTGGGGGGGGGGCGGGGGTGGTGGTGTTGGTGGTAGCATTTACATCACATCTAATTCATTCAACAAAAATGAAACAAGAATAATGGTAAACCTTTAAACCAAATGTCCATTAAAGTCTGTGAAACAGATGCTTACAATATCTAGGGGCTTTTTCTTTCTAGCTGCAAACAAATGCATGTTGAGTAAGAGTAGAATGTAAAATTATCAAGATCAATCACCTAAGTAGTTCAAGACAGACATTAATAGTATTACTCGATTGATGGGAGAAGACAGAACTTACTATTTATTAAATTAAAATAAATGAGCGATTTAAAATCAAAATAAAACCAGATTTCACATGTTTAATTTTCTTCCAAGTGATTGTACGTCATTAATCACATAATCAAGCAAGGAGTCACAATAATTTTAAAAAAAAAAAGGAAGATGGAGAAATTAAGTCAATCCAATTCTTTCAACCCAAAAAAAAAAAAATTTAAAAGCAGAATTAACTATTTATTAAATAAAATTAAATGAAGCATTAAAAAACAAGTTAATAAAATTAAATGAAGCATTAAAAAATAAGGTAAAAACTTTTACGGCCTTCCAAGTGATTGTCCATTATTAACCACATCATGTCCCACTTATGTTCTTACAAAAAAAAAAAAAAAAAAGAACCAAGGAATACAACCTTACAAACATCGTCTTTGGACTTTGTTTGCCCGTATAAAGAAGATGAATCATCCTTTATACTATGATGAGTTGACAAAAGCTAACATTGCCACTTCCATTCTAAAAGAAGAATTTTTTTTTAGATATGGACACTCATAAGTGGGAATAGTGTATATTCGTCACTTATCTCCACATTCATGTAGCACCTGCTAGATTTGTTAATGCTGATGATTATTTTAATCAAGGCTCTTTAACATACGGCAACCTTGAGTTAAGGGATATGAGATCCTTAACACTGATGATTATTTTAATCAAGGCTCTTTAACATACGACAACTCTGAGTTATGGGATATGAGATCCTTAACATAGGTGTATGATGCAGTAGATCCACAAGTAATACATGGTCCAAGGGTCATTCCTCAGTGGAACAGAACTACTACGAGGGACTGCTATATGATTGCAACCAAACCTTTTTCTTAAGGTTGAGTGCCTTATCACCTTATTATGGCTTTTATGATCAAAAGGCACTGTCACTTTTTCCCATCATGAATTGGAACATTTAAGGCAAGAGAACCTGTCAGGAACTTGACATTCAAGGCCTTGTTTCAGACCAATTCTCTGTTCGATAGAGCAAGATAATACGGGAAATCCCCTTACCCATCACTGTCTTTGCTCTATACCAGAATGGTATAACAGGCAACTTGGCACTCCTTACACTACATGTCAACCTCAGGAGTAGGACGCAGAGGCATCCTCCTCTGCTTACCCTCAGCGGCCGGATGTAGTAGATACCGCAACCTCCCCAGATCTTGGTATCAGAGCATGATTACGTTTCTGGAAAAAAAAAAATTCCTTGTTTGTGTTTTTTTTTGGGTAGTTTTTCTATACTGTCTATTAGACACCATTTATGGAGTCTACTCTGTGGTGTGGCAAGTGTTCATTGGACATATTAGGGGGAATTGAGTCATCATTTTTCAATGTGTCCAATAGACACTTGTCATATTACAGTTTAAACTCTATAAATAGTGTCCAATAGACACCATAGAATATGACGGGATAAGAGAGAAATTTCGTCAGGTCTAATTCTTTAGACAAAAAAAAGTAAAGAAAAGGGTAAATCTTTAAACCATCCGCAGGCGAGGAACAAACAGAGAGAATAAAAAACTATTGCATCTTGAGGGGATTACATCGCATCTAATTCTTTCAACAAAAAAGAAACAAAGCTAAAGGTAAATCGATAAAGCATATGTCCATTAAAGGGAAAGAAGCCTCTAACAGCAAGTAAAAAAAAAAAAAAAAATTAAAAATAAAGAAAGAAAGAGCATAAAATCCTACAAGAGTGCATCTTGGGCGCGTTCTTACTTGACCACCGTCGGATCTCGTCACAGATCGCAACGATCTAAATAGCCACTAGACAATTCTGAGACGATCTATAGGCCGCTTCCTGCAAGTTGGACAAAAAAATAAATAAATAATTAATAATAATTATTAGTGAGATACCTAACTCAGAGGTCAGTTCACTTATATGACTGAACTGAAGAAAGACGAATTGGACAACTCGTATAGCAACCTATGATCCAAGGCAAACAAGTGGATAGATAGGGATGACACATTGGCATTGCAAGACACATAGGACTGACATGTGGAGAACATGCTTGAAGTGCTCCACTTAAAAGCTTTCCTATATATACCCCTTTAGAGATTGTGGAAAGGGACCTTTTCTTTTTCGGATTTCTTAGGCAGAATATTTCTTCCAAATGTATATTTCGGAGATTAAGTGATCCAATCTACGATTAATTGAATGTTGGTGTTAAGTTAATTTCATCATAATTTGTTGTCAACAACAATAATAATAAATAAAACGAAGAAGATAAAAATATAAGAAATCTAGAACTAAAGAATGAAGATTGTTGACAAGATCGATGTTGGAATTAATTTGCTATCAATAATGGAATAATCCTCGTTTAATTATCCTTATCTCGCTTTTATATCCTTAATTATAAGGTGAAAATCCACTAAACGACAAAAGAAAAAACCCCCTCTCAACAAGGTGGAAGGTATTTATAGGAAAATGTCTAAGTGGAGCACTTCGGGCATGTGCTCCAGGTGGCGTGTAGTGTCCACATGTAGCTTCCTACCGTCCAGGCGTATGACCTGGATAGCTTGTCTCCACTATATTGTCAAGTTCGGTATTTTTCAGTTCGGTAGTAACACATATCCGGCCTCCCAGGTAGGTTATCTTATCAACAATTGCCCCCTCCCCAAGTTTGCCTCTTAAGAGTATTGGAGAGGGGCAAACTCAATTGTTCTGATAAAGAAGGGGACTCCTTCCGGCAGTTTAGCCCTTGGTGAAGTGTCCTTAACACACTTACTAGAGATAGTGGGATGCGTGTCACTGTGTCATTGCTGGATCGTCTGGCCACCTTCAGGAATCACAAAGGACAACACGCCTTAATGATGACATAGCACCATACTCTAGGACTCTAGGGTTTTAGGGGTTTTAGCCTTATAAATGGGGCTTTATCTCTTTCCTTCTCACTTTTGCTTCTTTTGTTTTTGCCGTCAGAATTTCTTTCCTCTAGTATCTCCATTTGCAACTGCTTCAGGTAAATATTGGCTCTTTTTTCTTGTATTTCAATATTGACAACGCTTTTCATCCGTCGCTCAATCAATTATGAGTCATGAAAGTGACGCGTCTTCACGAAGGGGTTCAGGTGGACCAGAACTCTCTCTCTCTCTCTCTCTCTCTCTCTCGTTTCTAGTGATTCCGACGCGGCGGTAGTTGCGGCTAATAGGGGAAAAGGAAAGGTAGTGGAAGTCGATTGCGATAAGGATGAGTTATCTAGGGAAGAAGAAACTACCTCTCCGGCTGGCGAATCTCTTAGAGAGATCTGGACGGAGATGGGGGCACTATGTTGGCTGAAGAAGATGAGGGTTCCGGGGCAATCCTTTTGGTAGTTAGAGCTCCAAATGGATAGGGCGGTCCTGTAGATGGGAGAGGTGTATGACGACGGCCTCCTCTCCGCGCCAGGCTGTATGAATCTTTGTTTTCATGCAAGGACCTTCCTTCTGTTGCCACCAAGCACGAATTGATCTATTGGAAATGCAAGTTCAGAATTTTGGACTCAGTGCACTTTTTTCTCCCATATTACACAGAAAGGGCGGACTGGCCTCCAGAAGGTTGTGTGGTTGCCAACATGCAGATGCTAGATACTGGGGTTTGGTTTCCCCTTACGTCCCTTGTGGGTGAGCTTCTAAAAGCATGGGGGTTGGTACCCGGCCAGATCGCCCCCAATGGATAGAGGGCGATCACAACATTTTTAATCTTGTTTACCCTAGCATATTATCCCAAACCTTCATTTGACGAGCTGAACTACCATTATGAGTTCACGTTGTGCGATGGAATGGGGTCTGGATGGTTCTACTTCATGAAGCGCAAAGGGCGGGAAACACTGATCACCGACCGTCCTGAATCAGTAAAAGACTGGAAGGATAAGTGGTTTTATGTCGGTGGGGAATGGGCACCACCGACCTGACCTAGGCAGATTGGCGTCCCCATTCTTTACCGTCCTAGACATAGTAAGTATTAATCTGCTTTATAATTTGGACAAATAAGTTCTCTTATACTTATCGTTTTTCTTTGCACATCTACTTACAACATTCATTAAATAATTCAATTCAAAGTAAGCTCTTATTCTCTGAAACTAATTCCTTTTCCTTTATTGGTAAAAGAACAAAGAAATTTGAAATTTCTATTGTGACCTTGTGGTTTTAGTTTCAAAAATGAATAAATATTTGATGTTCATTACATATAAGTTCTTTAATGGTTTTAGTTAAATTTATATACACGATATTTGTTATATATAATTTTAGTACTATGTATGATTAGAGGGCTCCTAATAAAAAATTCGCTTAAGGCCCTTAAAATGTCAGGCACAGCCCTGCACATAACTAAACACGAGAACCCTGTTACGAAGAAAAATGTTAAAAGTAGTTGGCCTACTAACTAATGAGATTAGTTCAACAATTAAATCAATTAATAATTTCTTAATTAATTATCTCGAACTTCTTTTGTTTTGATTCTCCGACTACTTTGAACAAATAATTGTTTTGATTCTCCGACAGGCAACAACGTTGAACAAATTACACTTACTTGGTCTCACTGTATTATTCAAACTGATTAATTAGTGAAACAATTTCATAAAAATTTTGCTTCGAACAATTTGTTTTCTTTTCTTTTTCTGTTATTGTTTGACATATCCCGAGAGAGGTTGGGCGCTTGAAAATAGTAATGATAAAATGAATTGCCGGTTCATTAGGATTTTTTTTTTGAGTTGATGATGAATAAAATCTTGTGGAATTATATTTGTAATGCGGTTATAGTTTACTTATAAAAGAATATTTTATATGTGTATATATATTAGTGAATAATATTTCCATAAGGAAATCAAGATTGGACGAATATAATTAAATCCAACTTATTCCCTATCTGCATGATGCCATTTTGAAGTTTCAATGGATGAAAATGGAAAAAGTTTGCTTTCACAATATTTGTGGTTGACAAAAACCTTTAAGGCTTTTGATGGCATAGGCACACGTTTATATGTTTATTATATTTTGTTTATCAATAAACTTTTCTTCAAATGTTTTTTACCCAGGTGGAATAGAATAACTAATATTAGAGTGTGAAGATTGAAGCCGATTACTCTTTTGATTGATCTAATTAGGTCTCTTCTCCTTTCGATTAGGAGACTATTTCTTACCACCGTGTTTTATGTGTCTCTCCCAAGTCATATTTGATTTTTATTTCCAACAATGATGTAACTAAACTAAATCTTTTGTTATTCACAACTGCTGTTGTAGGGGTGAGAGTGTAACACCTCGAAAATTGTACTACTATTAGACAATATTCTGATTCTGTGCTTCAACAGGTGAATGAAAGTTTTACCATTACAAGTATGGTTTTATTGAAGCTAGGAATTTAACTTCTAGTTGTGATTCAATCGATCAAAGGCAAGAATTAGGGATCTAGAAGCAAAATGAAATAAACTATCTGGTAACGGACTATTTTGCATTGGCAAGTAGCAAATTCTGGAGCTATACCATTTTGTGTACATCTGGAATTACTTCAAAGAGCTCATTCCATCTCACAGAGCACATCAAGATGTTCGTTTTGATACATAATTCGCCTTTGTTACTTTATAGAAGGGGGCCGAAAACTATTGTCACAAGATGGGTTCAACCATAACAAATCTGAAAGCAAGATTTTTGTTAGAACATAAGTAGTGAGTGGCAATTTTTAGTAGGATAGAACGAGCTGTCATGATCCATTTCTTTCATAGAAATAGGCGTTTCAAGGCTTGTTGAATGTGCTCCAAGGCGATGCAAAGTTTACCCGAAATCGAGCTTTCTATGGACTTTCAAGAATATGTTCAAATTTGCCGCCTAGAAAGCATGAATTTTGGAAAATTTTCTTAAACTTCCTACTTGGGTTGCAAATTTGAGGCATTCATACGGATCGGAGAGAGTTATGGTTCCATATGAAGCCTAAAGTGAGTTCTTCAATATAGCATTGAGAATTCCCAAATCCAACCCGAATCAACCTCCTAATAAATGAGCAAAAACACATAGGGCCATTACTATTAATATCACGAATTTTTATTTCCAGCTCACATTGTAAATGCCAATTTTTCTACAAAACCAAATTGACTTTTTTACAAAACCAAAAGCTGTGAGGTCCATGTAGATCCACATACTCCCACCAAAATTTCAAAGGGACCGCACATGAAACCCAATAATAAAAAATTTGACCCATTTCCTAGTGTCTGATTTCGTCATACCCCCACCTCTACCCCCAAAACCTCTCTCTCTCTCTCTCTTCAGTCTGCAGCAACGTTCCTTCTTCTTTCCGATTACCACCCCAACTGAAACCTTAAGGGTACTATTAAATCTTTGTGGGCTGTTCAATATGCTCAAAGGGGTTTTGCACCTAACGATTTCTTGAGCAACCGACACAACCTCCGACTACAAAACAAATTTCGGGCTTCTCAAATCCCAGATGAGTTTGGGAGCAAATATATACAATCTGTCATCTTTGGTAAATATCAAACTGGAAGAGGGTTCTTCAGGTAAACTAGAGCCTGGTCTGGATAAGTAACGGTTTCTTGAATTGATATGGCCTGAGTTGAAGGGGATTCGCCGGAGATCACTTCCATTGCTGATGCGGAGGGTTTGTTCGGAAAAGGAACGGGGTGGATGGCGGGGACGATGGCTTCGTCGCCGGCGGCTTCATAGTCGCCGGTGATTCTTGAGATCAAAAGGAAGGGGGCGTTGCTGCTGATAGCTTTTGGGGGTGGGCGGGTTCTGGTTTGACGAAAACAGACAACCAAAAAAAGGGGTCAAGTTTTGATTTTGACTTTTCATTTGGGGCTCATTTGAAATTTTGTTGGGAATCTATGGATCTAGATTGCTTGTCTTTGCTTGGGTGTACACTCCACCTCACCGCTTTTGGTTTTGTAAAAAAGTCAATTTTTTATAGAAAAATTGTTATAAATGCACCACAATTAAAAGATACTTTTAATTAGTACACAACTATCTATTTACACATATATTCATAAAATTAATTATCGATGATCAATATATAAAATTACATCAAAGATTATATTTGTAAATATATTACATCTAATACAAAGTAATTGTTTTCTTTTAAATTGTTCGTAAGTCAAAAAAATTATATAAATTAGATCTTAAATTAAAGCTCCCAACGTGACCATTAATTTGAAATAATTTTCAAGTGCAATCTACTTACGCAAATTCATATGTAATGTAAAGTTAAAAAGCCAATATCTCAAACTTAATTTAATAGAATCCTAAATCATCTTTAACTTTCCCAATTAGATTTAATTAATTTATTTAATTTAATAATTTTTTAAAATCGAAATTGAATAAAAAAATATTCCAACCTTTTCTTTGTAGCTTATGTATTCTAACTTTTTAAATAACTCAAATAAAAATGTATAGGTTTTTCAAAACTTCTAATTTATAACATTTCGGTCTTACAAAATTGAAATTAGATTTTAAGTTAACACTATTCATTTATTATTATTATTTTTTTATTTCAATTCTATCACATGCTCTTAAGTAATATTATAAATTTATTTATACTTTATAGAAAACAATATATATTAAAATAAAAAGAAAAAAGGTTAAAATCATTCTTCATGAAAACATATAAAAATTAAGTACCAAAATGAAACCGTAAAGAAAATAAATCTTTAAAATCTAAAGTTGTCAAGTCAAATTATAAATCAAAATTGTAGCAAGTGATTACTTAAAAAAGCGAATTGAATAGAATAATAATTATTAAAAAGAATTCAAATAAAGATAATTATGATTGTGGTGAAAGTAAAAAAAGATTAAATTTAACAATGACTATTAATGTAATTTTAGCTATGAATATTTAATAAGTAAGTAAAGAAAATAGTTTGAAATGTGATGTTAAAATAAATTTGTTTGGTGAGAATATAATTCCCCAAACACATGTTAAACATGAAACAAAGAGGTTTAAGTGTGATAATCAAGAAAGACAACAAAACATTCTCGCGCCAGCCTGTTTGGGCCTGGTGAACCACGTTCATGAGCCTGCCCGCTTGGGCCATGCTCATTTCCAAGCCTTGACTTGCGCTAAACGAGCTACAGCTTTTTACATGTCAAACTGTGAGTTGCTTGAGCATTGAATTTTATAGAGATAGATTGTACTCCTCTATGAAGTTTGAGAACATGCACTTGTATAAAAACTGAAAACTAATAAAAAACAGCCACTTCACATGTGACGTGGCTATTTTCTATTTATTTTTAAGCTTCATATCGGAGGTCAATTTAGCTCCGTGAAAAATGCTACTCGATCAACTGGTTAAACATCTCTACAATAGACAAGGCAAGTAGGCAACGTCAACCTTGCAAAAATAGACGGAAAAAAAAGAGCCGCTGCTGGAAAAAGTAAAAAAAAAAAGAAAAAAAGAAACACACAAGTACACATAAAAAAAAAAAACAAACAAACAAAAAATATTTATTCCATCAATATCACTGTTAGAAAAAAAAATCCGTTTCTGGGGATTCTTGTACACTATCTTGTTCCATAATTCCATTTGATTTTGTAGATGAAGACCCATTTGAAAATCTGATTTTTCTTTGTTTGATTCGTTACTACCTAAAGCAGCAGCGTCCCTAGGTGAAGTAGTGTTGGAACTGTTGGTTTTAGCTGTTTACAACATTGTCTTGCCCAATGGCATATGGACTGGTTCTTGAAATTGCACCACCTCATGTTGCCCTTTTTATTTTTGTGTTTATAGCCTTAAATAACTAATCGTTGCTGCCATTATTGACATAGGAATATCTTCAGCGTGAAGTGCAGGTATGGTGGTTAATTCTCATTCTTTTTAAAGTTGCACAATGACGTTTACGAGCATGGGAGGTTGGCATTTGTAGATTCTTGACTCAATGACATTTTCAAAGCTACAGTTAGATGCTATTGCAGAACTTTTGGGCCTTTTTGTGCATAAGAAAACCGAGAAACCTACCTTAGGAAATGACTGAGGCCGATGCACAGGTAATGCTTGCTGACCTTGACATTCCCTACCACCACTGCCATCTCTTAGGAAGCGAATGGCATGAATAAACGGGCTAAAAACACTGAACCAATAATTGAAGAAAGTGATGCTGTAGAAAGCCATCCTGATGAGGATAAATCAAGGCCAGCTTGTTGAGAAGATAGCTGAACTGGGAGAAGATAATGACTTAGTGAACATATCAGAGAGGGGCGGATCCAAGGGGGGTCTTCCCTGGTCCGCGGCTCGGCCCAAATCGGTTTGAGCCTTAAAGGAATTTTTTTTTATTTTTTTTACTTTTTTTTATATGTTTGGGTTAGGGGAAAATATAGTTCGGCTAGGGGTAGATTAGCGTACTGGCTACGCCCCCTGATATCAGCAATTTGTTCCTTTGTTGAGATATGCTGTGGGAGAACGAACCTGATTTGTAGTGGCGGTGAACAAGGTGACAATCTATTTCCAAATGTTTAGTGTGTTCATGAAAAAACGGGATTGGCACTGAGATAGATTGCTGACTGATTATCACAGAACAAAGGAATAGGTAATGTGAGAGATATGTGGAAATCTGTGAGCACGTATGAAATCTGGAGTAATTCACATAGGGTTGAGCTCATGCTTCTATATTTTACATCTGTAGAACTACGAGAAATAGTGTTTTGCTTCTTGACTTTCGAGGAAGTCAGAGCCTTGCCACATAAAAATAAGGTAACTAGTAAAAGATTTCCTAGTTTATCGCACGAAGCCCAATCAAAGTCATGATAAGCAGTGGTTTCAAAGGTTGAACCAACAGGAAAGAAGATACCACTGGATCTAGGTACCCTTCACATACTTCAGCAAATAAATAGCCAAGTGCCAGTGAGCTGTTATAGGGTAAACATATTGGCTCAATTGCTGTACTGCAAAAGTGACGTCTGGCCGAGTTAAATTGAGGTACAGCAAACTGCCAGCCATTCTTCTGTACTGATCAGGATTAGACAAAGCTTCTCCATCTGTAGAAGTGAGCTTATAACCCTTTGGAAAAGGAATAGTGACGGGTTTAGCTCCTGATAAACCTGCATGTGTAATCAAGTCCAGAGCATACTTTCTCTGGTTCAAGTAGTTTCCATTAGTGGCTCTAGCAATCTACATGCCCCAGAAGTACTTAGCACAGCCAAGGTCCTTGATAGTAAATGCTTGATCTAGTGACTGCTTAACTTTAATAGGTTCCCCTTCATTATTCCCTGTGAGTAACAAATCATCTACATATACTAGAATAGCCATAAAGAGATCATTAGTGTGGCAAAGGAAAAGGCAATGATCATGCTCAGATTGGTGAAAGCCATAGGACTCTTAAGTGCTTACACAATTTCAAATTCCACTGTCTACTAGCTTTAACCCATGTAAGGACCTTTTCAGTTTACACACTTTACCAGGCTGTGCTGGTTTATATCACTGTGGAGGCTCCATATACACTTCCTTATCTGAGAAACCATGAAAGAATGCATTATTGATGTGTAGTTGACACAAAGGCCAGCTTCGAGCTGTAGCAAGGGCAATGAAAATTCTAATGGTGATACGCTTTGCTACTGGAGAAAAAGACTCAAAGTAATCTACCTCAGCTATCTGATTAAAACCCTTTTCCAGAAGTCTGGCTTTGCATCTGTTAAGGGAACCATCTGCTTTTAATTTCACTTGTAAACCCATTTAGAGCCAATAGGTTGCTTGCCTACTGGAAGATCAACAATCTCTCAAGTATGATGTCTTCTAATTTTGTAGACCCATTCTTGATTCTAGTTGACACAAAGGCATATTCGAACTGTAGCAAGGGCAATTAAAATTCTAATGGTGATATGCTTTGCTACTGGAGAAAAAGACTCAAAGTAATCTACCCCAGCTATTTGATTAAAACCCTTTGCTAGAAGTCTGGCTTTGCATCTATCAAGGGAACCATCTACTTTTAATTTTACTTCGTAAACATATTTAGAACAAATAGGTTTCTTGCCTGCTGGAAGATCAACAATCTCCCTATTATAATTTTTGTCCAAAGCTTCTAATTCATGATTCATGGCAGTTATCCATTCTGCTTTTGTAGTGGCCTCTTGATAAGGAGAAGGTTCTTGGATAGAATCAAGGTTTGCAAGAAAACTGAGATATTCTGAAGTAAAATGTGAAGAAACATGGTAAGGAAAAGTTTTTCATGTGTTTTTGGAAGATAATGGGAATTGCAGAGCAGAAGTAGTATGCACAAGATTAGTAAGAAAGTCTTTGTTCCACACAGGTGGATTTTTGTACTTCTCTTAGGCTTAGGAATAGGATCAGTAATTGCACGAGTAAAATGTCTAGGTGAATGACTAAGATTCCCATATTCTGATTGAAAGTTAGAGTTTAGATCTGGAACATTTGAAGGAGAAAATGTGTACTGATGAGGAGGTGGTGTATTAGTAGGAATAGGCTCTCTTAAATAAGGTTCAAAACCAGAATCATGGGTTACAATGGGTAATGGTAACAACTCACAACCAATGTCATGTTTCTGATAGGGTAGAACGTGTTCATAAAATATCACATCTCTAGAATGAATGTTTGTTTGGAATTGATATCAAAGAGCTTGAACCCTTTCTGCCCAGTACTAAATCCCAAGAAAATGCATTTAAAACTTCTAGGAGAAACTTATCTTTGTGGGGCTTAGTGTTATTAGCATAGCATAGACAGCCAAAGGTTTTTAGATGGCTATAAGTAGAAGGTTTGTGATGTAGTAATTCATAGGGTGCTTTCCACTGTAGAAGTTTGGTAGATAGTCTGTTTACTATGTAAGTGGCTAAGAGTATAGCCTCTTCCCATAATTGTTTTAGAAGGTTAGATTGGAACATTACAGCTCCGGCTATTAGGAGTAATGTTTGTGTTTTCTCTCAACAACTCCATTTTGTTGTGGAGTGTATTCTGGTGTAGTGTTCCAACAGTGGAAAGGTAAGTTTGAAC
Organism: Nyctanthes arbor-tristis; assembly: GCA_963692815.1. Classification (NCBI taxonomy): domain Eukaryota; kingdom Viridiplantae; phylum Streptophyta; class Magnoliopsida; order Lamiales; family Oleaceae; genus Nyctanthes; species Nyctanthes arbor-tristis. The sequence goes on from CAVNYN010224704.1 coordinate 21,484, forward strand.
ATCATGGCTGAGGAATTCAGACCCATTGTCTCTTCTAATGGTTTTAATAATCTTTCCAAACTGTGTTTGTATCAATTGGTGGAAGGCTTTGTATGTATTGAAGGCTGGGGGTTTATGGTTCAGTAAGAAAGTCCATATACTCCTAATAAAATCATCCACAATGGTGAGAAAATATGAGCACTGAGGGATGCTTATAGGGTCTGCATAAATCCACATGAACCAAAGAAAAGGGTTCTGAAGTCTGAATAGAGTTTTTTTTTTTTTAAATGGGAGTCTTTGCTGTTTTGCACAAGCACATACATCACAAGGTAAAAGATCATTTTTATTACAATATGAAACAATGTCCAAGTATTGTAAAACCTTCGAAGTCACATGGCCCAGCCTATTATGCCACAGGTGTACATAATAAATGGTGGACTTATTACAATCAACAGAGGAAGTATTTACATTAATGGAAGAGATATGATTACTGATAAGAGGATATTGTCTCTGTAGAGTTGAAAGGGAGAATGAATTCTGGTCCAGGACATAAAGTTCCCTGTAAACCCTTCCAACAGCCAAGAGTTTCTCAGTCAAGGGGCCTTCTAATAAGCAATAGTCATCAAAGAAAGTGAACTTTAGTTTGGAAGTCTTGGCTAGCTTTCTGACAGACAACAAATTAAACTTGAAAGTTGAGACATGTGATGCCATTAATTAGATGGTGGATCCTTTGGCTGGAGTTGACTTGGTTGATTTGGTTCAACAAGAGCTTGTCAAACTGTTGAAGGGCAAAGGCACTGGATCCTCAAGCATGGTGAATTTTGCTCATCTACGGGATATCACAGGTTTTATTCTAACTCCACATAAAATTTGTATCCAATCTGAGGAGGAGATGGGGGTGTTGGAGGAGATTTGGTGGATGATGCTTAGTTTGATGAAATTTTTAACTGGCCTTCTGCCAATGAACATGGAGTGGAAGGTGAAGATAATATAGGTAATGCCAGGCAAAACAGTGGTAATGGCCATGATGTGCATTCTAATTAGACCTTTCGTGAGCAACAACAACATCAGAACCCAAAATCAGATTCTAGAATGGAGGTCGGTATGCCTGATGAGTAAGTAGAACATTGCATAGATGAAGAACTGAATGAAGATGATGGCTTTGAGGATTTTGACTATCAGCAAGATCCGATACCTAACCTTGATAATCTAGCAGGGACTGCCTTTGAACTCAAGCTGATTATGCAAGGTATGGGAATCATCAGATGGAGTACAAAGGCAGTGAGGACAATGACTATGATAAATTAGCCATTCTTGATAGTAGTGATGAAGAAGGTTCCAAAAAGAGAAAGCATGACAAAAGCGATGAACGTGTGTGGTCATAGGCCTACAAAGTACTAAATAGGCACAAACCCTAGAAGCTGTGTCAAAATATGTGAGCTTATTTTCCACTCTTTCTGTATTGTGAACTGTATTTAGATGTGCCAGTTGCATAATTCTTGTGTAATATGACTAAAATTACTTTACGAGTAAACAAAGTTCTCTTTGTAGTTTTCCTTAATTTTTCTCCTCATCTAAGCTTCCTCAAGGTTTTGAAACAAAAATGAAGTCAGTCTTTGTTATTTTTTGATAGATTTTAGTCATACTTTTAAGCTTGTAGATAGTTTCTTGACAGATTCCCTAAATTTCACTCTTTTTATGGAAATATAGGGTGAACTTGATGATTTTGTATCTGTTCCTGGGAGCTATTGCTAAAGTTTGTTGAGAAAAATTATCCTCTACCTGAGAAGCCTGAACTGTTCCTGGTATCAATATGTTATTATGTTTGGAATTTTTAGTACCTTCATTTTGGTGTTGCTTAAGTGTCCTTCTATGTCAATGCTAAAATGAAACTGTGAAGGATCTTCGAAGAAAGAGGCGCTAGGAAACTATCATTTTTGCATTCCCAGAGAGAGCTTGCAAATTTGCTAGATTTGAAGTTGAAAGTGAAGAAGAAAGCGATTGTCAATCAGAAACCAAAAGTAAATAAATGAAATCCTGGAGTGATAGTTGCTTTGATATATTTAACACTAGAACAAACTTAGCAATCTGATGGTTTGTAGAAGTGGTAAATATTATGTGCATCTATATATACTTCCTATCTTCAAATGATATATTTTGTCTTTGACATCATGAAAGGGATGAAGTCGTTCTGTTGTGCCAATTTTGGGATGGTGAATTTTGGAAACTCATTAATCATGAATTGGCCGGCCCTGTCATGAGTCCAGTGAGGCGGCCGACTCAGGCCTATAATTAGAGGGGCTCAAAATTATTTGTTGTAGGTAAGGCCCAAAGCTAAAAGATTGGATGCTTTTTTTCTTTTTTTTTTAAATAAGTTAGGGGCCCAAAACATAAAGCTAGGGGGCCTAAAACAAATAAATTAGGACCCAAAAAATGCAAACCCAATCTAACTTAAAAAATAAAAAAAAAAAACGTAAAACCAAAAAAAGCCCAAATTGAAGAAGACTGATTCACTGAAGAACGAGACGAGAGGAATGCCTGACCTGAAGAACGAAGCAGACCGGAGACGCTGCGAGCCCGGCAGCCTGCGACCCATCTGCCGTCCAAAAACCGATAGCCGCTCGACCGTCCGGCCGGCCACGCACGAGTGTGAGTTCTGTGACTCATCACTCATGAGTCATGATCAAGCTCCAAAGGGGTAAGTTCCTAACCCTAAATCCTAATTTCTAAATTCCTTAATCCTTAGAAGTCAGAGCTTGTCTTTATTCAGTTATTCCTAAAGCTAAATGGCTTATGTGGCTAATTGCTTACTGCTTATGGGCTTTGGCTAAATATAAAATATCAATTCTAAAGTTAAATTCTTAATGATATTGCAATTTGCACATGATGTAGTTGTCAAATATTTTTCTTATAATGTTAATCTTTTCTATGTTTTATTCACTGCACATAATGTTGTATTTAAAGAGTTGAAGGTCTTTGGAATCACTGATCTTTGTCCATGAGAAGATGGATCATTTTGTGAGAAATTTTGATACCAATCCTAAAGTTATAATCTATCACAGACATGGCTGTGAATCACAGCCATGTTTACATGGAAAATAAAAAGCCGACCTCGTCTCACAAGGGTTAAAACTTCTGCCAGCAGAACATTTGGTTGAGGACACACACACACACACACTAATATAGACACACACACACCTTAACTTTGAGTTTGTAGGGAGTTTATATTGTGATTATTAGTACATTGATGACTATGTTATTATAATTTAGGAGTTTATGCATGTAATGTTTCTTGAGGTTTGTTATATTTATCTAAGGTTAGATCTATAAGGAATCAGCTATTTCCATTCAAATGTATGCTTGCAACCAGCAGTATATGTTGTATGGTTCAATTCATTTCAAGGTGTTTGTTAAATATAAAATATTAATTCTAAAGTTAAATTCTTAATGATATTGCGCATGATATAGTTGTCAAGTCTTTTTCTTATAATGTTAATCTTTTCTGTGTTTTCTTCACTGCACATAATGTTGTATTTAAAGAGCTGAAAGTCTTTGCTATAATTTTTATTTTGTCTTGCTCATGGAAGTCAAAAAAATATCTGCAGGAGTCTTTCATTTTGTCTAAATTTTCTTGCTTAGCTTATATAGTTGGATATTTTTGTTTTTCCTTTAGCAAATAAAATATGGATCTATATATACCACATTGCTGGTTTGGTGAAATTTCAAAATAATGGAAAAATGTACTTTAGGTAAAACTCAAGTCAATGATAGATGGCCTTCAGTAATAAGGACCTTTCACTATTTGGGCAACTTAATGGAACTCTTTCTGAAAGGATATTTATTGCGACAAAAATCAAAATTCCTTCTTACTTCTGACCAGTATGGAGAATTGGCTGTTGAACTTTAAGTTGATAAAAACATATGTTTAGTCAAGCATGTCACAAGAAAGGCTAAATGGTTTAGCAATGTTTTCTATTGAGAAAGAGATGGTTGAAAAATTAGATTGTGAACATTTGATTAGCGTATTTGCCTCCAAAAATGCAAGACACTCGGTATTGAAGTAACATGTTAGCACATTGTAATACATTTTGGTGATAATATAGTAATATTTTGAAATATGTTTTTTTTTTCCTTTTTATATTTAATGTATGGTATATTATTGTGCTTTTGCATTATATATATATATATATTTTATTTAATGATACAAGGAATTTTTTCTTTTTTTTTTTTTCTTCTTGGGGTTATGTCGGGGGGCCTATATTAGGGAGGTTGCTCAGGCCCTGGAAATCACAGGGCCGGCCCTGAATGCATGTAGTAAGGTCTAGTTAAGCCGGAACATCGTTTCCAGATATCATGGGGTTGTAAGATTCCTGATCTTGTTTCAGTTATATGTCTGTAATGTACAAAATATACAGTCCAACAAATGGGGAGTCCTTCACGTTTGAAAACCATGACCATCTGTATGTTGTAGAATCATGTTGCTTATTAGTTTCTATATTATCTTTCTAATATTCCGTTCACTTCCTCTCAATATTAAGGAAGATGTCTCTAGCAGAATTGAAGGACAAATATATCGCTTTTGGATAGGGCTCATAGTGGTTGGGTGGAAGAGTATGGTGTCTCGTCCAAGCAGGTGAGTACGATGTACTAGTTTTTTTCTTTTTCCTCAATTATATTATTATCTTGTTGCAAAATATGTGACAAGCTTCTTTCCTTTCATATTCTGCCATACTGTCATAGAGCCATGTTGGCACGTTATAAGACCCTTGAATACGGTGGAATGGCTTTTGAGGATTTTATGTGTGGCTGACCATAAACAACCTAGTTCTTTATACAGTTACAGATATATAGAAATTATATTTTGGTTGCATGTTCATCTACAATAGATCCATCACACGAGTTAGTGAACCGTGGCAATGTTAACTGAGCTAACTGATATACATAAATAAAGGACTCAGCTTTTGTTTGTACTTTAACCTCAATAGGATAGATAGGTAAACTTCTCCCTGCCCTTCTTTCTTTGCCGTTCTAGCTCTAAGATCTCCTCTACAAGCTCCAAGAATTCACTAATTCATCTCTTTACAATTGATTTCTTGCATAAGAATTGTTCATCTTCATTCTTTAGTTCTTATATGTTTACCTTCTTCATTTTATTATTATTATTTTGTCCAACTTGAAGGAAACCTGTAGATCGTTTCAGAATTGTCAAGTGGCCATTTAGATTCGATTTGTGACAAGATCTAATGCTGGGCAGGTAAGAACGCAATCAAGATGCAGTCTTGTAGGAGTTTTGTGCTCTTTCTTTGTTTGTTTTTAATTTTTTTCCCTTGCTGTTAGAGGCTTTTTCCCCCCTTTAATGGACATATAGTTTATCAATTTACCGTTAGCTTTGTTTATTTTTTGTTGAAAGAATTAGACATGTATGTAATCCCATGGTAGAGGTGGGTTATTCCATGCGCTTCTCGGACTAGGGAATCATGCCCTAGCATTGTTAGCATATCTATCATGCCCTAGCATTGTTAGCATATCTATCTGCAAGGTAGTCAAGATTAGGCCGGAAGTCCTCCCAGTCAGTAAGTAGCTGTTGGCATTCATGTTGAGTCATGTATCTGAAGTTTTTGTCCTCCCAATGTTGTACAAGTCGAAAAGAGCTTTTCTTAATACAACTGGGAGAGGCTCACGAGGTACATAAATCATTTGAGGTCCATCCACAGTCTCGATCATATCCTCAATTTTGAAATAGCTAAATCAAAGACTTTCAACATGTGTTTGAATTTAAAAAGGTTAGATATCAACATCATAAATCCATAAAGTTTAAATAGGAAAACTCCTTTGCTGTATAGCCGTCGTTTATGTCAAATTCAGCCAAAATGTTGCAAAGACTTTAGATAACCCTCGTTTCAATTGATGTAATGCGTGCCGTGCGATATAGACACTTAATCTGCATGGTCTTGATGTTATCTTACTTGATAAGAATTTGGTATTTCATGTCACTAGGGAAACCGTACAAAAAGTCCTTACAGCCAGCCATTCTAAACGACACATGGGGTTAATGAATTAATTTAGAAACATCAACAAATGATAATAAGGGTAATATTTAATATACTACTCAAAATCTTAAGGGTAATAGTTAATATACTACTCAAAATCTTTGATGTCTCACAAATGATTTTTAATTAATTCATTAACCCCAATTATTATTTGTTGATGTCTCTAAATTTATTCATTAACCCCATGTGTATTTCAAAATGACTGGCCGCACAGACTTTCTGTCCAGTTTTCCCAATGAAATGAAATACTGAATTCTTATTAGGATCTATATAACGTCAAGGCCAAGCAGATTAAGTGCCTCTACCGCTTGGCACACATCGCATCAACTAAACAAAGGATTATTCAAAGCCTCCACAACATTTTGACTAGATTTGACATAAACGATGGCTACATGGCAAAGACTTTTTCTACTAAAACTTATATGTATTTTTGGTGCTGATATCTAACCTTTTTAAATTCAAACACGTTGAAAATATTTGGTTTAGCTATTTCAAAATTGAGCATATGATCGAGATCGTGGATGGACCTCAAATGATTTATGTACCTTGTGAGCCTCTCCCGGTTGCATTAAGAAAAGCTCTTTTGGACTTGTACGACATTGGAAGGACAACAAACTTTAGATACAAGACTCAACGTGAATGCCAACAACTGCTAACTGACTGGGAGGACTTCCTGCCTAATCTTGACTACCCCACAGACATATATGCTAACAATGCTAGAGCAGGATTCCCTAGTCCGAGAAGTACATGGAATAACCCGCCTCTACCATGAGAAATGTGATGTGCAGCAATATCAGAGTTACCCATATCAAAATGAATCAAAAGGAATTTAGAAACTGTCAAATACACTGTTGGCCTTTTTCTTTTACCTTACTCAGTGTGGTCGGTCTGGTCTTAAAACCACGTGACAAACAAGGATGCTAACATCATCTAGAAGCTACTTCTTATTAGCTACAAAAATAACTGCATGTTGAGTTAGACTAAAATGCAAAATTACCAAAATCAATCAAATCCTATCAACAAAATAGAAGTAAAGGCAGAATTAAGAATTTATTAATGAAAAAAGAATCCATGGAGGGAGAATTCTTTCAACAAAAAAGAGTTATCTACTAAATAAAATTAAATGAGCCAAAAGGTAAAACCAGTTTTCACGTGTTTTATTGTCTTCCCAAGTAATTGTCTATCACTAAAGAAGCCGTCACAATACTTGTTCCACCCCCAGCAAGAAATTACATCATATCTAATTCTTTAAATAAATTCATAAACCATATATTAGGGCCAAAAAAAATAAATAAAAGAGCCTCTACCAGCAAATAAAAGGAATGAACCAAACATTTGAAAAAGAGCATTAGCAACACGGCATTTTTTTTTTTTTTTGGGTTGGGGGGGTGGGGTAGCATTTACATCACATCTAATTCATTCAACAAAAATGAAACAAGAATAATGGTAAACCTTTAAACCAAGTGTCCATTAAAGTCTGAAAAAGATGCTTACGATATCTAGGGGCTTGTTCTTTCTATCTGCAAACAAATGCATGTTGAGTAACAGTAGAATGTAAAATTATCAAGATCAATATCCCAGGTAGGTCGAGAGAGACATTGATAGTATTACTCGATTGATCATTGATCGGAGAAGAAAGAAGTTACTATTTATCAAATTAAAATAAATAAGCGATTTAAAATCAAAATAAAACCGGATTCCACGTCTAATTGTCTTCGAAGTGATTGTACGTCATTAATCACATCATCAAGCCAGGAGTCACAATTAGGGAGGGAAAAAAGGAGAAATGACATCAATCAAATTCTTTCAACCAAAAAATGTTAAAAGCAGAATTAACTATTTATTAAATAAAATTAAATGAGGCATTAAAAAATAAGTTACATAAAATTAAATGAAGCATGAAAAAATAAGGTAAAACCAGTTTTCATATCTTTTACGGCCTTCCAACTGATTGTCCATTATTAACCGCATCATGTCCGCATATATGTTTAAAAAATAAAATAAAAAAAGAAAGAAAGGGAAAAAAAAAAAATCCTTGTTTGTGTTGTTTTTTTTTTTTTTTTGGTGGGTCTTTAGGTCTAATTCTTTAGACAAAAAGAAGTAAAGAAAAGGGTAAATCCTTAAACCACTGCAGGCGGGGAACAAACAGAGCAAGAACAGAAAACTCTCGCATCTTGGGGGAATTATATCACAGCTAATTCTTTCAACAAAAATGAAACAAAGCTAAGGGTAAATCGATAAAGCATATGTCCATTAAAGGGCAAAAAAGGCCTCTAACAGCAAGTAAAAAAAAAATTAAAAACAAAGAAAGAAAGAGCATAAAACTCCTACTAGACTGCATCTTGGGCGCGTTCTTACCTGACCACCGTCGGATCTCGTCGCAGATCGCAAAGATCTAAATAGGGCGCTTCCAGCCAGTTGGACCAAAAAAAAATTAAATAATAATTGTTAATTTCAGCGTAATTTGTTGTCAACAAAAAAAATAATAATAATAAATAAAAGGAAGAAGATAAACATATAAGAAATCAAGAACTAAAGATGAATCCTCTCAAAAAAAGAAAAAAAAGAACTAAAGAATGAAGATGATCAATTCTTATGCAAGAAATCAATTGTAAAGAGATAAATTAGTGAATTTTTGGAGCTTGCAGGGGTATCTTAGATCTGGAACTAAAGGTTCTGTTGAATTCTCTAGTGTTCTGTTGCGGTTCGGGGCCAGCCCAAATTTGAACATCCAACGGTTTTTTTTTTGACATTTTTAGCACCATGGACCTCTAGTGTTGAAGTGGCCCTATTGTTTTGGAAGAGTAAACATGATTCTTGAGTCTCAATCTAATACCATATTATATGGTATTATATGGTGTTATATGATCATATTACATGCATAACTAGTAACCGACATCCTTAATGATATTTTCAGCCCATCAAATTTCTTCACATCATATAACGCTAGAACCATTTCAATCGAACCCAGATTGATAGATTGAAAGTCACGAGTTGAATTAATTTATCGTGAATTCCAATCCAAAGGTACAACTTAGATGAAATGTAGCTTCAAAAGGTGTCCTTTCATCTCCATAAGGTCCATAACATCTCCACATGGTACTAAAATTTTCTCAGTCAAGAAATACACGCTGGATATATGTAATTGTCACCTTCTCATGGTATTGACTAACTATCAAGCATTCCATAATTCTGAGACCCCATCAAATTTTTTGTTATTGGATGCAAAAGGAAAAAACAACCTGACGAAAGCACATATAACAATTTGATTCATGACAACAAATACGAGGGGAAAAAATACATGGAAAAAGGGGCATGCCGTAGCAAAAGATACAAGGACAAAGAAGCAAATACAAGGAAAAATTAGTGACCAAATCGTCAAAATTAAAGCGAACCGGGTTAATTATCTTATGACACGCATTTCACACGGGTGTTACATGAATAAGAAATAGACGTGCTTTGCAAGCACAAGATACAAGCGCAGAGAAGACCCCAAAAATATATTATTATAATAATTAAAAATTGATAAGAATAAAAATTAAAAAAAAAAAAAACAATCACGGTGAAAGATGATTGTATCACAATGTAACTAAATTTTTCATTGAATGGCGGGTTGGCAATTTGGGGCGCTGATAATTTGACAATTTGGGCAAAGAAAAAGACAAGTTGTAAGGATTTAAGAATACTGAGGCATATTTGGAGAAGGTAATATAAACTAAAACCTAACGTAAATGCCTAAATATAGTTACAAGACTCCTGGAGCCTTAGTTGATATATAAGAAGAGGGGGAAGAGGGATTTTACGAGAGAATTTGACAGGGACGTGAGCAAAAATCTTGACGGTGAGCTAATCCACAAGAAGTCATTATATATGATAAATTAAAATCAAGTTACTCACCATATGTCATTATATATGATAAGTTAAATCAAGCGAAGATCATGCGTATTTGCATGTAATTTCACTTAGGGTGCATTTGATTGGAAGATGGAAAAAAGAATTGAAATTGATTTTCTATGGACAATATTTTCCCAGAGTAATACTATACTTTCAGGTTAGTTTACCAATTAGTTTACCGGTTTACAATTTTAACCCTAAAATATCTAAAGTTCAAACTATTTAAATACTTTAATTGACAGTTTTACCTTTTATATTAATATACAGTTGGTGAACTAATTGGAGAACCAACCTGGAAGTTTATCATTACTCATTTCCCCATCTCCCTCATAGGAATTCATTCTTCTTGATTTCAAAGAAAATCTTTAATTACTTTTTAGCCTAAGATGACAAATATTTTCCATGAAAATAATTTACAATCAAACTCAAAATTACTGTTTAATATTACATATACTGCCAAATAAATTGGTGCTTAGTACCACTGCAACATAACTCTACTTAAAATTATTTGTTACACCTAAAGGTTACATGTTTGAAAAGTTTGGGGAAATAAACTAGTCTAGGACATCTCACATAGGGGTTGTCTAATAATTTCACGTCATTTGTGCATTTGACAGGAGATCATTTTCGGGCAATAAACCCTTATGGGCCTTTTTCCCTCCAATAGTGGGCTTGGCATTATTTTCTGGCTCGCAAGAGATGGGCTTTATTTCTTTAATGGGCTTTCCTTACAACAAACGCACTGTTAATCTCGTAAAAAAATAAAAGGATGGCCCAAAATTCAGATTCTTAAGGTCCAACATGGCACTTGCTAAATGGTCTGTTTGGCAATCAATAATAGTTGGATGTTACCTTTTAAATTCTAGATGTGCTACTTTTTTTTATACATGGGATATAAGAGAGGAGTAGGTGTAGTTGGAACTCGAGACCTTCGGCTCTAAACACAAGCATCATAACCACTAACATACAATTCGAACATTAGATGAGATGTGTCTACTTTTCACGTCTTACATTATTCATAAAATTGGTCGCGATGTAAATTTCTAGAAACTTTTGGTTTGTGGGTAAAGGAAGAATTGCATGTAACAACAAAGGAATCAGTCTTATCAGAAAGAATTTGATGGAGTTGTAATCTGAGATCTCACGGAACCTTTCTATTGTTGGTCTTTTTATTCTTGCACACGACACGTGCTCTTTTTCTCTTGTTGTAGTTTTCGATCAAAGTTTACAAATGTCATTTTCTTACCAACCTAAGCAAGAAGAAAACACATAATTTGCCTTAACCTCATAATAAAGTTTCATTTTTTCTTTTTGACCATGATGTATGGTTGATAATCCGAGATCAGTCAATTAATTAAGTTAGCAGAATTTTGTTACTCGGGAAGAACGGGCATGTAAAAGGTATGAGAAAAGGAGAAAGTTATGTACATACTGTTCTAGTTTTGTATAATGCGAGGATTTTGTATCATATTTAGAATATTCACTCACCAGCTCAAACGTCAAATTACCATATGGAGAAAAATAATATTTTAGGTTTTACCAGTCCTCATTTTTACTACTATTTGAACAAGCTACAAAGAAATGCTAGAGTTGTAGTAATGTAGACATTATTATTTTGCCAATTAAACTGATATAAATTTTATTATTCATGAAAGTTTGCTGAAAATTAGCCATGGAATCTCGTCAAAATTTCGTTGCAAATTTATAAATTACTTTTAGCATGCATATTAATAAGAAGTTCGTAACTCACCATCTACAAAAACTCACCAAATGAGAAAGTCATCTCAAGTAAAAACTCAACAATGGAGAAATTAATCTCAAGTACTTTTCTTCTTCTCCTCCTTTTCTTTAGGAGGGAACGAGTACATTTTCTAGTTATTATTATATATAAATCAACGTCCACTGACGTCTTATTTAATTCATCTTTAATTTCTCTTGTTGTTCTTTTATAGGTTGACAATTGACATGAATCAACCAAAACCGGAATAAAAATTTTTTGCTATAATTTTTTGAAAGTTGTTTTACTGTAATAATATAATAGTTAATAGAGACGTTACTGTAATTTCTTCTTAATTTTTTCCTCAATCCAAAGATAAACTCGTCACTTAAAAGACGGGTAATTGGCGTAAAAGGACTCTAACGTTTGAGGTTATATCATTTTCACTTTGGCAAATTAGACTTCAATCTATCACTGTTCATGGGGAAAATGACCCTATCGTTTTTGTCTTGGCAAATTAGACCTAACATATCACTATTCATGCGACAACGGACCCTCCATCTCTTTCGGTCGAAACTCTCGTTAACTCGTGCATATTCTTTCACATCTAGAAGCTTGACAATAATATTTATATCTTTTAAGAATTACAATATGTTTTTTTCACATCTTATAATAGCATAGCTAATTATTATTGTCGTTATTTATTATTATCATTATTATCTTTTGATATATTAAAACTCAGCGCTGATTTACCGTTAGATATTTTGTCGTATTAGGAGATGATATGGCGTGTCAAATAGTACATATTTAACACACCACATAAACGTCTGGAAGCATATCATTTTCACATTTGAACCACATGATTTATAAAAATTAACATAGATGAACCTCAAATATGTCGCCAGACGTTTATGTGGTGTGTTAACTATGTACTATTTGACACGTCATATCATTTCCTAATACGACTAGATATTTAATGATAAATCAGTACTGAGTTTTAATATATCAAAAGATGATAATTATAATAATAAATAATAACAATAATAATTAGATATGCTATCATAAGAGGTGGAAAAAACGTATTGTAATTTTTAAAAGATATAAATATCATTGTCAAGCAACTAGATGTGGAAGAATATGCACGAGTTAACTAGAGTTTCGACCGAAAGAGACGAAGGGTCCTTTGCAACATGAACAGTGATAGGTTAGGGTCTAATTTGTCAAGGCAAAAACGATAGGGTCATTTTCTACATGAACAGTGATAGATTGAGGTCTAATTTGCCAAAGTGAAAACGATAGGGTCTTTTTGCACAATAACCTCAAACGTTAGGGCCCTTTTTCCCCAATTACCCCTTAAAAGACCCATCTCAACAATTTTAATTACAAATTTTGATTTTGATTTTGATGAAAAGAAAACTTGTTGCATAGAACCAATTTGCTCCAAAAGATTCTTATTCTCCATACAACTAACTGACATACAGTAATACAGAAAACTTGATAATAACATGTGACATTTTCTAATTTCCATCCCTTCCTTTTAAGTGCTATACGCTAACCAACTGATAACAGATCTTTTTTCAAAGATTCATTGTGACAATCTTGATTACAACTTTGATTAAAGGCGATACACTTCTTATTTAAAAATTTCCCCCAAAAGATAGTTTATACTAATTAAGTCACTATCATTTGGTGAATTAAGAATTAACGTAGATGTAATTAACTATTAATTATGTTCCTTTCAAGAGGATTTCTTATTGATTACTTCAGTAATTAATGTATAGTTTTGTCTTGTTATTCAAAATCTTGGTTTAGTTCTGTTAAAGAAGATCAGCGACACAGTGTGGTCATGCTTACACATTCCTTACGTCAACCTTGCTTTTGGTTGATCAAATGGTAGGTTTGGCATTGTGGGCCGACGAATTAGATACATGCAGTAAGTAAACTAATAATAATTTTATTAAGGATTTCTCTTCCTTTCTTTTTTCTCTTAAAATTATTATTTGCTTGGTAGATTCTTGCATGCAATTTTGTCTTTTGGGGGGAAAAAAATTCTCCCTGGCAAGGTATAAAAAAAAAAAAAAATTCAAATCGACTAGGTAGAATTTGTTAGCTTAACCATATACTCAACATACAAGTCTCTACAAAATCATTAAAAGACGGATGTAAAGTTGTTAACTGATAAGAGCGTCTATAACTGTAACTTAATTATGTCACTAAAATTTTCTAAATGATCTCGCTTCACTGGGTAGGAGTGACAACCTTGATAAAAGAATTTTGGAATGGACATTTGGATGTACAAAGGGGTGAATCCTGGCCAACCTAGCTTCCCCCCTATTTGATAAGGTGGACCCGCTTCATTGATCAATTGTTTGCATACAAAATGACAAAATATGACTATCTTTTGTGATGTATAATAGATTTACATAACAGTGAAGAGGAAAATATAAAGGTGCAGGTGAAAAGCATTAAGTTATTGCTGGAATCTTGTGGAATGCCCACACACACACACCACGATATACGTATGTGCTTGCTTATCAAGCAATTATTGTAGTTAATGGAATAAATCAATAAAATAAGAGCCAAATGGGCAACCACACACCACAAAACAGCAGTAGAGGAAACCATGTGTATCAAGTTAAGGTTTGTATTACATCAAACATGGCACAAATCATGGCCACTTGTCTTTTCACATATCATATAATACTCTAAACTTAGTTCAGGTCAATCTATCCAAAATTTACCACTCCATCCCACAGTTTTTTTTTTTTATAATGTCCATTAGACACCAATTATAGAATCTAAATTATGATATGACAAATGTCTATTAAATACATTAGGGGAAACATGGTCGTCATCTTCTAATGTGTCTAATGAATACTTATCACATCACAATTTAGACTCTATAAATAGTGTTCAATGGACACTATAGAAAAATCTCTCCATCCCATGGAGTTTGAATATAATATATACCCATTGGTTGTCATTTTCTTGGAGTTACAAGATAAGAGAGAGAGCTCATTCTCTTCTACTCCATGTGACCTACCACGACTGGTAAACCCCCTCTGCATGTTTTATATGTGTTACTTGATTTTACTGTGTGCAAAATTATTTGTCAATAAATAGATGAAGTATATCGTTATTTACAAGTACCTTACCTAGCTATTCTAAGCGGATTAAATATGTCATATGTGTGTTATTTGAGTAGAAAAAAAGAAAGAAAAAGAAAAAAAACATGCTAGTGAAAATGGGGTGATATTTGGGTGAGAGTTGGCACAGGAAGGATTAGGAATTGGTTTGACCTAGTTTGCGGGTTCCACCAATAATAGAAAGCACCTAATCCCACTTTATCATATCTTCTGAGGCTACCTGTCCGCAGCAACTTTTTCATTAGTCAAAAGAGGATCTGTTAGAATGCAGGAAATGCATGGGGAGTGAAGTGGTTAATAATACAGAATGTATGAGCTGTAAAAAGTAAACTCAGGCATTCTTTGCCATCTTTTAATTTTTTACTGCTTGGAGACAATAATTCAAGAATTTAATAGCCAATACCTGTAACTGATTGGTGAAGTATCAACTACTATTCTAATACCCATGTGATATCAGATATGCTACAAGATTGTTACATTACAAATATCGGGAGTGTTCGATACTCTTTGACTAGACGGGGCATCCATCAGAATATGTCACATGCCTCTATTCTTTAATAGCAAATCATCCAACAAGATCGAGCTAAGTCAGTGCGAATGCTAATGCTAAATTGGGCATGGCTGTGTAGTGTCTAGTACATGGTATCCAACACACCCCAGCTGTTGATGTAATCTGTTGTGTCATCCAAAATCTTGGGTGAATTGTACATGAATCAAGATACTGATTTATAATAGCCAATGAAAAGGGAAGAATCTCAACAAATATAACATGAAAAATTTGAAGTTTATGGTGACAAGATATAGAAGTCTATGCATTAGTACAAGTGCAGTTGCTGTTAGACATGTTCTGGTATGGAAAATGAATGTTGTTGAAACCTAAGCACAGAGGTAATAGCAAGTTGACAAGTGCCTAAATACTATTAAAACTTGGAACTTTTTTTTCCCTCACAAACAGAATCTTCCACACCAAACTGCAACTACTGATGACCCACCAGTTTAGTCTATAATAAGTGACCCCTCTGTCCAGTTTATATTTCCCCATAAGCTTCTTTCTAGATCATATCATTTTCACCTGTTTCTTCCAAACTCCTCATTAATCATTTCACAATTAAACCTCATCAGTGATCAATTTCTATTATTCTCTGTTTCCAGCGCCTCTGTTACATTGGTTCTTGATTTGCCTGCGTAGTCAAATTAATTGAGGAGAAACAGAACAGAATGTTAAGAATTGGGCTCATCTCTTGTATCCTCTTCTCTTTGTATTTATCATCCAACGCTCAGTCTTGTGCAAAATACAACTTTGCTAGTAACCAAGCTTTCAGTTCCTGCAACGATCTTCCGTATCTGAATTCGTTTCTTCACTGGAATTATGACTCGTCTTCTAAGACAGTTAGAATGGCCTATCGACATACAGGTGTCACGGGCTCTAAATGGGTCGCATGGGCTATTAATCCTAATGGTCAAGGAATGGTTGGTTCACAAGCACTTGTTGCTTTCCAGAAATCCGATGGAACCACGAGAGCTTACACAGCACCTATCACCAGTTATCAGACTCAGCTGCAGGAAGGAGATTTGAGCTTCCCGGTTTCAGATTTATCTGCAGTGAATTCGAAGAATGAGATCATTATTTTCGCCACGTTGAAGCTGGAAAACTTGAGCTCTACTGTGAACCAGGTTTGGCAAGACGGGCCAGTTTCAGGAGACGCCCCTGCAGTGCATCCTACAACTGGTTCTAACGTCCGATCCATGGGGACCCTTAATCTTCTTTCAGGAGAATCAGGAACAACAACAGGGATATCAAACTCAAAGACTAAGAAAAGAAATGTAAGAACTTAAATCCTTATAGTATCAGAATCCTGTCTTTTGATCACCCTTTTGCCTACACATCTTTATGTTTCCGCATATATAATGATTAGCTAATGAATATGCAGATTCATGGGGTACTAAATGCAGTGAGCTGGGGCATCTTGATGCCTATTGGTGCTATATTTGCACGGTACTTGAGGGTCTTCCCATCGGCCGATCCTGCTTGGTTTTATCTTCACGCATCTTGCCAATCCTCGGCATACATCATTGGCGTTGCCGGCTGGGCTACCGGCCTCCGCCTAGGAAGTCAGTCTCCTGGAGTTGAATACACAGCCCACAGGACCATAGGCATTGTACTCTTCTGTCTAGGAACCCTCCAGGTAACCATAAATTTTCTTAATTGTTCAAAATCAAACCAATTTCAGTTTCAATTAAATGTCTAATAAGAATATGGAAATGTAGAATGGTAGTTAAGTAAACCAAGGTTCTTTTGGATGCAGGTATTTGCTTTGCTGCTAAGGCCAAAAAAGGAACACAAATACAGATTTTACTGGAATATCTACCACCACTCAGTAGGATATGCAGTAATTGTCCTAAGCATTATCAACATCTTCAAGGGGTTTGACATATTAAATCCGGAGGAGAAATGGAAGAGAGCCTATATCGGAATCCTGGTGGTTCTGGCATTTTTCACAGCCACCTTGGAAGCTTATACATGGTATGTAGTTGTGAAGAGGAAGAAAGCTGCAGCAGCAGCTCAGAAAATGCCCAATGGAAATGGACATAATAATGGATATGGAGCAAGGGTATGAAAATTGGGATTTCCAATTTGCTATATGTTTTCCATATTTTTATGTATCTTACTTTTCCACTGGAGGTGGTGATATTAGGTTTCTTGTGCTGGGAGAGAGATTAGAGATGATACTAGTTTTTTCCTTCATTGTTGATGTAGGTTTTATGTTGAAATTCATACATATATTTGTTTTTTCTTTGATGTATCAGAGTGCATTTCGTGATGTGTTTTAGCATTTTTTCCATTTTTGTTTCAATGATTTTTAATTCACCTAATCTTATGCAAGGCCAAAATTATCCGGTTATGGAGAGCTTACCTCTCCCCTTACGGAATGGAAACTGCCACGTGGCTGTTGTGATGGGGGCTGGGGGTACTACGTGGCAGTTTCCACTCCGTTAGGGGAGAGGTAAACTCTACATAGAAAATCAGAAGGCCAAAAATGGGCATAATGAGAATTACTTAAAAATCTAACAAGGTACTTAATAAGAAAGCAGGTTGCTACTTTTTAGATGATTGCAAGGTTGTCTCTGGAACGGGACTCGTTTATTTATCGAAAATGATTAAGAGCCTCCCAATGTCTCTCCATAACGGGACTTGTGTTTTTATCAGATTTCATTCAGAACAGCTCAAAATCATGCCTTTTCTACTGGTAAATTAGGAAGTAGATATAGTTTGAGTGCCTTGAACCCATACTTATTACGACCTTTTTCAAGCAATTCTCCTAAACAAAAATGGTATACATATACTGCCATTCCACGAATGGATCCACAACTCTAACTTTACAGGTGAAAAAAGTCTAGGCCCTAGCTAAAAACATAACATCTCTAAACTCAATGTACACAAAGAAAAAATGGTATGATTGCAGGTTCTTTTAACGGACATTGTTACACAATAACTTTGAAAAATTAACGAGAAATAGGTTATGCTAAATTTTTTAATTCAAGTAATGTAAATTTTTAGTACATAACATAACTTCTTGTACATGTAACACATATTATTTCACATATAACAAAACTTGCTACACGTCTAAAAGACTTTGTTACGCATTTAACAAAACTTGTTACACACGTAACGAACCTTGTAATAATACAAATAATATAAATTGTTACACCCACAACATTGATTGTTTAATAACATAAATTGTAACAAAAATAACATAGTTCGCTACACATGTAACAGATCTTGTTACACACAAAACATAGCTTATTACTCATGAACGTACCTAGTAACGCACGTAACATAGATTGTTTCTCACATAGCATGCATTGTTACACTCATAACACATATTGTTTAACATGTAACACACTTTGTTACCCAAAAAAACAAACTTTATTACAAAAACATTACAATTTAAGTGAAACATTGAGAAATATGGTTGCCGGAAAAGGAAAAATTAAAAAAAAAAAGAAAAAAAAGAGTGAAAAAAATAAAAACGAAAAAAATAACATTTGTTAACCATCCAAATTCAATTCGATAACATTAATTCATAAAGAGGATCTTCCATGTACAATTTTTTTTTTAAAAAATAAAAGAATTTAATTAGTAACATGTCAATAGTTATTTTTTTATTGTTAGTAATGTAAGTGGACTTTTTTTTTTTTAAAGAAAAAATTCAATAGTTGTGAGATATAATACCTAGTGTGGTGCAGAAAAAAGAGAAAAAAATAATATTTTCCCCTATCATTTATTTCTATAATTGTTGTCTCAGTTTTTGAAGTTTTTTTCATAATTTATGTTTTATTTTACAAAATTTTATGCATATGTAAATTTATCCATGATACTTTTATATTCAAGTTTTGATTACTTTTTGTTTTTAATTAATCTTAATTCTTTTCTAACAAAAAAAATTCATTTATACATATGCATGATAGTTTAGTTTACATGATTACTTCTCCAAATGGCAAACATATTAAGAGGTACTTTCAAGTATCAAATTCTTTTAATATTTGCATAAATGATATATATATATATATATATTCATATTTTTTTTAGAAGGGTCTAGAAGATGAGCATGTAGAATGTTTTGGCAGAATTCCATGAAGAGAATCTAGAGTATCGTTTCTAATCGTTAGATCAAATTGATTTCCACCACTCATTCTAAGGAAATGGAACTATAAGTAAGAGCTTGAGCACTCATTTGAAATTATAACTATATTTCATATAAAACTGAATTGTATTTCTCTAGATACAATGCTTTTATTATTTTCTTAGAGTAAAATTGATCAAATATGTCAACAATTAAAAGCTGTATAAAATCCTAAATAGATAATAGAGAGTCTTGGAATCAATGGCCAAGCTAAAAATCCTAAATTAATAAGCATCAAATAAATCTTCAATGCTAATTTTAAATGTCTAATTGTATCTTCAGTATTTTCCATAAGAAAGGAAAGAGCGAGTTACTTAAGGATGAGATATAACTCCTCTATTTTTAGTTACAATCAAAGCAACCGGTGTTACATCTCTATATAGAGAAAAAAATGTTTAATGTATTAAAAGCAATGGAAAAAATGTTTTTGAGTGCTACATTGAAAAACACTATCCAGTACAAGGGCAATACTCATGTCTAGTCCAATCAAACAATTGAATATCTTACCACTGCCCTTAATATCCCACACAGAGAACAAGTCAAGCCTTCTACACGCAATTCCGCAAAGATTCAGTGCACAAGAGCCAGTTATCTGAAGTGACTTAACCTTGCTGCATGACAACCTTTTTGTATTGAGCTATATATAAACCCTGCAATTTCGTGTACTCAAAAAAGAAATACCTTTTCTATGCTAATTAAGTGTGCCTTGCTGAAATGACAGGTTGAAACTAATAAGCGTGATTGCCTCGTAGATATAATGAAAAACCTACTCTTTCGGGTGACAAATTGTGGGTTTCATAATTAAGTTGTCAGTTATAACATTTTCAACGACGTAGCTCAAAACAAAGGTTGTCATGCAACTAGGTTAAGTCCCTTCGGATAACTGGCTCTTGTGCATTGGATCTTTGTGTGATTGCGTGTGGAAGGTTTGACTTATTCTACGCATTTAGATATGGAGCGCTGTGGTAAGATTTACCAGACATGAATTTAGCCAACCCTTGTGTTGAATAATCTTACCACAGCGCTCCATATCTAAAAGCATAGAATAAGTCAAACTTTTGACACGCAATCCCACAAAGATCCAATGCACAAGAGCTAGTTTTCCGAAGGGACTTAACCTAGTTGCATGACAACCTTTGTTTTGAGCTACGTCGTTGAAAATGTTATAACTGAAAACTTAATTATGAAACCCACAATTTGTCACCTGGAAGAGTAGGTTTTTCATTATATCTACGAGGCCATCACGCTTATTAGTTTCAATCTGTCATTTCAGTAAGGCACACTTAATTAGCATAGAGAAGGTATTTCCTTTTTGAGTATGCAAAATTGCAGAGCTTGTAGCATTCAGAATATACTACAAAAGCTTGAATAGAGTTTTCATTTTTTTTCACTATAAATGAAATTACAGTGTAACAGGAAAATAGACATTAACCAGGTTATCTCATTTGCATCCCTGCTAGCACAACTTCAAAAAGAGGGATATTTCTTTCCAGTTTGTAGGTTGTCTTTCTAAAGCATTATAGCCCGAGTACCTCTGTTAAAAGAATGGACTCCACAAGCTCAGATTGAGAAGACACTGAATAACAGAACATAGGATGTCAATTTAATTGAATCTTCAATGGCAAGAGAAACTACATGAAACAGAAACTTACCTTTAATATGATTATCATTCAGAAAAGCACCTTTCAGATCGGATGGCTTTAAAAAACTGCTTAGAAGTTGAACAGAATTTAAGCTGCACTAGCAAACTCTACTAAGACAAAATGCCACATATAGTACATGCAAAAAATTCTTACCTACAACAGATTAGACAGGATGGAGATAGAAAAAGGCAAAACATGTTTGCCTTTTTCCTGAATTAATAATAATTTCCTTTTCCCCCCTGTCTGTTCTTGGGGTACTCCAATCCAAGTGGAGTCTTCACTGATCCGCCTCAGGTCAGTACAATTTTTCATCAAGAAAAAAAGTAAAAAAATAATTAAAAAAATAAAAAGAAACGTGGAACACAAATATCAGCTGCCAATTACAAATTCTCATTTCATTGTAAAATGATGCCATGAAACAGGAAGCTGAAAACGATGCAGTAACTTAGATTGAAAGTTACATGCTGTAGGTTCTAGTCACTCAATGATTATCAATTTTCTTGATTTTTATACTTGAGCAAAATGTAGATGTTAACCCTCAAATCAGTACGAGTTCAACTGAATTACCTCTTTCATATCAGGATTGTAGACAACACCAACTCTTGGAATTCGATCAATACAGGCAGATAGAGATACAATGATAATTAAAGAAACCTGTTATTGAATGAAATAACTTCTTAATATGGTGGAAAAAATCTCCACGTAACAAAGAGAAATAAATCATAAGATACTTGCCCATGATCAAAATTACTTGTCCCATCCCCTGGATCAACAATCCAGATCGGAAGAGCGTCGACTCAATATTTTAGTACGATGAGCCTTTGTCTTGTCTTCCCTAATGAACTGAGATAAACAAATAGTAAAAATGACATCAGGAGACTAAAGTAATTAAGGAGCATCCCAGCTGAACCCATAGAATTCAGGGGAGTGTCAGCATTCCATAGAAAACAAGAAGCTGCTATCAACTATGATTTAGGATAGCTTGGGCCAAATGACTGCTACTTTTATACATCCATCATTTACTCATTGCCACCCACTTCAATCTTTCTAGTAGGCAGTCCTCCTATGGGTAGCCAATCTACATGGCGTTATCTAACAAATACTCACCATTTTTAAGGAATAAGGGCTAGTTCTTTGAAGCTACAAATTAAAAGATATCTTTTTGGGAAATGTGTGGTTTAAGAGGAGAGACATTATAGGGTATTGTGAAAAGTAATTTTCAAATAGACATTGTGGTTGGATTAAAAACTGTAAAGAACAAGTGCAGACATCAAGATTTCAGAAATTGCTTTCGTGAAATAAGAACAAGGATGGATGTACATGAGCTCTGAAGATTTTTATTTTAGGAAAATGACCAATACCATATACTTTGAGATAGAGAAGAGAAAAAAGAAAATGAAATACAAACAAATTCCAGTAGATACATCCTACTCACACGACTTCAACCTCAAGCCACTACAACTGAACCCAAAATAAAAAAAAAAAAAGGAAAAGATGAGGAACGCAAAATACTATCACGGCCTCTTCAAATTTGGCCAATCCTCATTTTCTCTACTCAATTCTATTGTTCCTGAAGTCCGTATAATTTTCTAGGGCCTTTTATTTCGGCCGGTGACTGCATTTCTTCCCCAAGAGCCAAGATTTCCCAATGTTCTTCGAAGGTCTCACATTCTCTCTGCCTCTTCGTCCAATTGCAGTTCGGCATTTGAGAAACAAAAAGGGGGTGAATTTTCACTAAATGCCAGAATTTTCACTTCTAATCACAATTTTCACTCTTTATATAAATAACCCTAAGTTTTTCCAAATTAGTTGATTCTAAACCATTCTTTTCAAGTTTGCTATTTTAAGTTTCTAAAATTTAAGATTAATGCAATTTTACCCAAACGTTTCCTTTACTACACTTTTAGCTCAAACTTAATTTATAATTTTTCATTCTAGTCCTTAAGGTTTTCAAACTTACCACATTAATTCTTAAATCATATACTTCCACAATTTCCTAAATTAATCCCTAACATCTATAATATCACATCAGATATGTATTAATCTAAACATATGTTTTATTGTAGACTCATTTTGTTTTATATATACTTATACACACAAGAAAAAAAAGAAAAAAAAAGGAAGGATGGGTAGTGGAAGAAAATGATATATGTGGTTTGAACCTGAATCTCTTACATGGAACGTGAGAATTTAACCACTACAATATTTATTCGAGCAACATTATAAACTCCTGTTTAAGTAAACTTTATTTTTAAAAGTACTTATTATTAATTAATTCATGTAACGAAAATCTATATGTTTAATTGTAATTTATTTAATAATGTGTTTTGCTATAATTATCAATCATCATACACCTCCAAGAAATACTCATTTCAAAATTTCATTGTTTGTTAAGTTCGCACCCACTGACATACATTCATGAATCCGTCCCTGAATAAGAATGCTATTGATGGAAGAGTTAATCACTTCTCTTACAGTCATGGTTCACTTCAAACCAAATTGGTATGGGGAGTGGAAGATTGATATACAACTTTTGAATTGCCGTCCCCGCATAATAAGAATTAAATAATACCACTGAAAAAGTTTTTCACGTCTATTAATGTCATGATACATACTTAACCTGAGCATTTAGCCAATGCAATATCATATTTGGAACAATTTTTATGGTGGAACAATGAAGGACAGTGAAGGACTGTTTGACTTAGCCATACGTCACGCCCTGCATGTGACATGGTGACATCGGCTGTACGCGGGCGAGGCCGACAGAGAAATGGGTGCAATGGAGGCGCAGGGTAGGAACGTACGCTCATGGTCGAATGGAACGGCCACAAGTATGGCAGACCCGGAGAGTTGTGGAACATTCCGGAAGTTTGAAGGACACACTGGACGGTGTACGTTCCAGATTTTCCAGGGCCAGACGTTGGTAGAAGTCTCTAGAGTTTTACGGAACGTGTGTAGACAGGTCGGGATTCTAGAGAGTTCCGGGGCTGACCAGAGAAGACCAAAATGCCGTGGAACGTTCTGGAAGGATACGTCCTAGAACACAGCACAACGTTCTGGAAACGTACGGTCTGGAAGCTGGTAGGCCAGACAAGATGGTTCTACAGACGGGTCTAGAATGTTCTGGCCATGTGTAGAGTCTTGTATATAGCTATAGATAGATGTAGAGAATTGTACAAGATTAACCGTAGTCGTTGGATCAAAGCGATCTCCACCGTCTGTTCCAAGGGGTGGATCTATAAATATGGGCCATGGAGTTCCTAATTTGTACATAGCCAAAGCCCACATGCCTTGTAAGCATTCTCTAAGTGTAAAGTTCTTTTGCGTTCCTAGTTAATGTTGGGTGCATTTTCCTTGTTGTGTGTAAGTACGGTCATCGAGTACAGTTCGCTGATACCGGTTGAGAGAGTAAGGCTGACTTAGTGTGGGCGGAACACGGATGACATTAAGGCCGTGTGCTACTATCATGTGGGACGAAAAGTGCGTGACACATGACACAACTGGAGATATGGGGACAAGAATCTTTATTGAACACTTCTGCCTATTGGAGCCGCTGATCCTCCTGATTTTAAAGGAATATACGTGTCTTTGCTTGTTGAATCATGCTAGGCACACTTTATGATTCAATGGTGGCTACTGTCTAGTGGCATCCATAACTTGCAAATAAACACAATAGTAATAGTCTTCCACTCTATCATATAAGGTTTGAAAATTTTTTATGGTTTTAACCTTGTTAATTACCCCTTTGTTTTCTGATTGAGAGTTACTTCATTGTTGACCTTTGTGCTCAACATGCCTTGTCTGATCCGGAATGAATAATAATCGTAAAAGTTCATAGAAGTATTAAAGAATGTGGCCAAAAATGATCTACTCAATCAATCGCAAAAAAGCATGAATACTTAAATAGAAAATAAAAGAAGAGAAATAAGATTTGGAAACCACCTCTCATGCTTTTCTAGCCGTCTCAACCGCCCGGGCCAAGAAATCATCCCATAAATCTGGAATTCCACAAAACCAATTACAAAATGGAAACAAATACATGAACAAATTAGTCACGGGGATTAAATTAATTAGAAGCCAACATCGTTTCGCCATATTTCCTTGAACAGAAAAGCTCATCGTTCCAATTGGAAGACTAATTAGGGGTTTTATACTAGGGTCTTTGGAATAAAAAATCCTTTTATTGACAATAGAGACTTTTGATATTATTATTATTATTATTAATAAATTCATTTTAATGTAATTTTGAATTCATTGATCTTCTCGTTTTACTTGTAATTGGATCGATAAGATTCTGTTGTTTCTTGGTCCGGCAATATGTTGTGATTTGAATGAATGAAACTAATATTTCCTTTAAGAAAAAAAAATTCATTTTAGTGTATAGTAATTTATGCCATCACTTAGTAAGAGTTGCTGCCGCCACCGCCACAACTTTCCCTTTTTATCTTATGTCTTCAACATTCTACGTTAGAGGGGCTATAAGGTCGACCTTTGAAATCTTTTTTACATGTATTTGCCTTTTTGGGAGGATTTATCTGGACTCGATTTAGGTCGAATTTTGGACATCGCCATTGTCACTATTTATGAGAATTGGTAATAAGACGCCATGATTACTAAACGTCCATGATCTCGGGCCTTAGGGTCAGGATCTACCAATCATGATCCTTTTGTTGGTAGTAATACACTACAACAAGGTGAATAAGCTAATTCGTAGGTCGAACAAGGTCTAGGTCTCACCTTAGTCCTTAGGGTCGAGATCCACCAACCGCGAACAATCTTTTTGTTGGTGGTAATACACTTCAACAAGGTGAACAAGCTAATTCGTAGGTCGAACAAGGTCAAGGTCAACAAGGTGAACAAGCTAATTCTAGTTCGAACAAGGTCAAGGTCGAACAAGCTAATTCGTAGGTCAAACAAGGTGAACAAGCTAATTCGTAGGGAGGGTCAGCCATATGTCACTGTTGATTTTCTACTGACACGAGAAATCTCAAGTGTACAAATATCGTTTCAAGTAATATAATGGACTATTGAGTTGGAGTTATCAATCTCAAGAGGTTCGCACCTTGTCCGATTTAATTTACCTTAGCCTATAACAAATTAATTAAATTTGATGTAAAAGCTTCTTTTTTCAATTTAAATCCAAAGATAAAAATGAAATAATTACTATAAACTAATCAAATAAACAAGTCATTGAGAGTAACGAATTCAGCAATAGTTGACAGAGTCAGTCCCTCACCCCGAGCAATATAAGTTGAACAAATCGTAAAAATATAGGGTCCTTTAAATAAAAACCACAATTTTTTTAGTGTGGTTTGAAAAATGCATTGCATTTTGAAACCATTTGTGAAATCACCCTGCCCAATTGTAAAGGTATCCCTACCAAACTTAATTAATTTCAAATTTTTATTAAATTTAATTATAATAATAATTATTTTTATTATTATTATAATTACTATATAGTGGTTTTTTCAACAAAACTGCTGCCACATCACCGACGCCATTGTTGCCTAGTTAGTAAAAAAAACTAGTAATAAAAATCCAAAAAAAAAAAAACCCAAAAAATCATAACACGAGAAAAAAATTAAAAAAATGAATAGTAACAACGCTAAAAATTTTAAAAAGAAAATTAACGTGAAATTAAAAAGAAAAAGAATGGTAGTAGTAACCATCACCAAAAAAGCAAAAAAATCATTTGAAACTAAAAAGAAAAAGACTGGTTACCAAAAAAAAAGGGTGAGAAATTCATTAACAACCACTAACAACAAATGTTAGTGGTAACAATTTTGAAAACATGGTAATAAAAGACCAAATGTTACTGGTAGCATTTGACAAAACATGGTGACAAAAAACATGGTAACTAACTCATTAACACTGCAACCAATGCAAGTACAAAACCACGGTAACAAGAAAATGAAAACATGTTAACAGTTAACAAATAATAAACGGAAAAACAAAAATAAACATGGTAACAATTTAAAAAGTACAAAGTTAACACAAAACAAAACCATGGAATGGTTAAAAAAATAAAAATAAAACCCAAAAACTCACCCAAAAACATGGTATCATGAATTATAAGGGAAAAAATTAACAAGAAAAGAAGATACGGAAAAAATTCCAAAAAAGAAGTCAGGAGCAGATCTGCCGCCGGAATACACTAGCAAATCTACTGCTGTTCTGCTGGAATTCGCTAGCTACCTCAAACATCAGCAGTTGTTCGCTGGTGTTCACAGCATCGGCTGTAGAATATACCTGCGAACAGCTATTGCTTCCCAACGCCTCCCCCGATCTGATTCCCCCTAATGTCGATTGTGCGTTGTGGCTTGTGGGTGATGGCGGTGGTGGGCGATGGCGGGCGGAGAGTTTTGAGATGAAAAATGGAAGTATTAAATAATAATTAGGGTTTGGATGATGGTGGAATTATATACTGTGTAATTTTAATGATAAATTAAAAATATTAAAATTAATAATTATGATAATATAATTTTAATAATAAAAAGAAAAAGATAAAATAATAAGGGTGATTTTACAATTAGATAGGGTAAATTTACAATTAGTTTTAGTATATAGGCATATAATTCAAAAAACTATTTAAAAAAAAAAGGTATGTCATATAATTTCCTAAAAAATATATCTTTATCTTTTTTGCCATTCGTGTTTCCTATTAAGGTATGACACCGGCTCCGCTTTGAAGCCCATACACTTGTCTCTTTTTTTCTCCACTTGTCCAAAATATTGGGATCCATCACTTTCTAGAGTTAAACATAAACTTGCTATTTCTTTTCCTTCTAAGTGCCAATGTTGTGATCATGAGGAGGACATTTGCTAATTCTGTTTGGAGGTTTTTCTTGAAGAACGTTGGCATGGAGATGACAAGGTATAGCCATCCTATGAAACTGTGTCTTGATTGGAATTTTTGGTGTAATGTGGGTGTGAAATGGTGGAGAATTGAGCCTTCTATGGTTTTGTAGTTTCTATGGCTTGAGAGAAACAAATCTAAATATGAAAGAAAGTCTAATGTCTGCTGCAAGAGTTATTAAAGCTGTGGAGGGGTTTATTCAGATTGTTTGTAAAGCTGATCAAGTTACTCAATCTGTCTCACAAAGGAGGACTGAAGATTTGAAGTGGTTCTATGGAAGAGGCCTGAAGGTGACAGAATAAAAATTAATACGGATGGGAGTGCGAGGGACTAGGGAGCAAGGTACTGCTAGAGAAAATATGGGGCATGTGTTATTTATTTATTTATTTTTAAGAACTTTGGTTCTGGCAGTGTTATTGACGGTTTTTCTATGGAGTCCATTGGACACCACCTTATGATGTCCAATGGATTATGTGGCAGGATTTCATTAGACACATTGGAGACTCATCCCTTAATGTGTCTGATAGAATCCTACCAAATAATCCATTGGACACCATACATGGTGTCCAATGGATTCTATAGAATATGTTTTGTAAACAGAGGCAGATTAATAATGTCTAGCCTATTGGAGATTAGCCTATTGGATTACTGAAATTTGTCAATTTCTTGGGGAGAATAATGGGATCATTACATAAACTTATAGACAAGCTAATAAAGTTGCTGATAATTTGGCTAATATGAGACGTAACCAGCAAGGTTTTCAACTTTCCAGTTTGAAGATTTGGAAGCTGATCTAAAAGGGTTGATTCTTACTAAGAAAAATGATGTTCCTTATATTAGAATGCTTAGTAATATTAAAATTTTATTTGATCAAAACCTACCGATCGGCAAAGCTGAATAAGCATTGTTTACGGGCTGGGTCTGTCGCTCTACCACATCAATTGTAATAAACGATAGGTAGCATGTCTGTGAGAAAGTCTTTAAATGATAATGGGAATTTTACTCTGAAGTCAGAAAATTTCGTGTGTTTGTAAGCTGAAATTTGACAAAATCACATGTAGGATACATCATTGTTTGAGTACCTTTAACTTAACATCGGACATCATTTTACAAATTATTAGATGCACCACACAACATTTTCCATCAAGGTTTGATTTTCTAGACGGACAGTGGCCCTTTTGAGTTGTAGTTCCTTAATGAAGGGATAATGATCTAATTAACCATTGTAGAAATCTTTCTTTTCTAGGATGGTTATTAGTCAAGATGAAAAGGCTTCTATAGTTTTAGCCATCGTGGAAGCCAAATTCCAAGTGGTGATATATGCTGTAGTGATATGTTTTGCTCTTTTATTTTCTATTATTCATTCTCAAATTGAGAATTTATTGCACTTTATATATTATACTTCTATGCTTTGTTTCAGTTATGAAGGATCCTTCAACCCTGCTGGCTTATAATGCTGCATATGAATTGGGTCGGTTGCAAGATATTGAATCTATCCCTGCCTTAGAAGCTGCTCTATGTGATCATGCCTTGCATCCTATTGTTCGCCACAAGGTATCGTGCTTTTTAGTTATTTGTTTATTTATTTAAGAAGATGGAATTTTGGATTAAGGGATATCCCACTATCATGTTCACTAGATGTTTTCGTTCACAGGTTGCAGAGTCTCTTGGCATATTTTCAGACAAGTCAGTTGTTCCAATTCTGTATGATGCTTTGGAATGTGATCCTGACTAAGAAGTTCGAGAAACATTTAATTGGCATTGATTCAACAGAACAAGCTTTACAGACCAGCTTATTATACCTCCGTTGTTACACCTGCCTCTGTTTGTTCGGTTTCAAAACTGAGGTTTGCAATTTTGTGTCTAGATTGACAATCATAAGGTGCATGCACTCGTTTAATCCTTTTGGTTTCATGTATACCTTCAGGGAAATTTTACTGGACAAACACAATAACAATCATGATCGCTATGTTGCACTTTTTGCACTTCGAGAACTAGGTACTGAGGACGCAATATCAGCTATTATCGATTCCCTAAGTTCAGAAAGCGCTCTTATGCGACATGGGGTATGTTTCTTGAGCCCTTCTTTTGGGAGGGTACGTGAAAAAGTGTTCAGACAACCCAACCAGAGACGTGATATATAGGAGCGTCTAAATGATATTTTGTTGACCTTTTTAACAGGTTGCTTACGTCTTGTGTCTCTTAAATAACAAAAGAGCTAGGGATGAACTGTCTTGTATTCTTCGAGATACCCATGAACATCCACTGGTTAGACTTCAGGCAGCTAAATTTTTTGGTGATGCTGAAGGTATGTGCTCTGCCTTTATTTTTTACAGTCTTTCGGGTAGTATTGCCCCGTACTTAGATTGATTGTATAAGCAACTATTCAAATTATTTTTCGTTTCATTACTAAAAAGTGCTAACACTCTTGATGAACAGCATATTGACAAAATAGTAGTTTCTATCCTATATTTGTTTAAATTAAATAATCAGATTATGCATTTGGAACTATGTCAACTTGTAATTTATGTTTCTGGTTTAAACAACTTTTTATTGGATGACAATATGTTGCGGAAGAGTATTGTTCTCCGTGTTTTAATACACACGCTTACTTCCTCTGCATATGCTCAAATGCACATAATACTTCCTTATTTTTTGCTAATCATCTTTAATTCATGTGGACATTTATCGATGAGGTTTGGAAAATATGAAAGGAAAGAGAATGATTGGAAATGCTAAATTCGACTTCACAAGGTTGGGAACAAAGAGAAATAGATAACTTCTATGCTCAAATTCAATAATCAAAATAATAAAATATTCAAGTCTACCTCTCCTCACATGTTTCTTAACTATTTGTAGGCTACAAAGGATTGTAAGTACGTCATTGGATAAATAAACACCGAAAACTAAAAGTTGGAAACTCCTTGTTTTTCAATGTGTCTCCTCAACTTCTGGTTGTCAAATTTGAACCTTCATATCTCTTGGAATACGTTGATTTTGATAATGAACTATATATCATTAGAAAGATAATCGAGTTAGCTTTCCAATGTCACTAGCCTTACATGAATTGGAATTTTCTAGAGAAAGTTATGATTGAAACATTGAACACTGCCAGGTTTAGGAATACGCACTGCATCATTTATAGATGGCAATTGCCTCATGCTGCTTAAGGAATTTATTAAGGATGACGACCCCATTGTCGCACAAAGCTGTGAAGTTGCTCTTGTTAGACTTAGTATCATAAGATCGCTTAATCCTTATGAGGTAAGCAATAAATCAAAAACGATGACATGTGTTTCTATTTTGATTCATCTTATAAGCTATTTTTCATCTTTCTATTATGGGATACTCATGAAGGATGACCGATCTCCATCCAGTGTCTAGTCATTGTATAAAATTTATAATGGTTATGGAATTTGATTTTGATTGGCATTCAGATGGAGCCCATGTTCTGTGTGTGTAACTTTCATACATTTTCAAGAAGTGCAACATTGGTCGTTAATCTTCTATTTTTGGTTACATGGCAGTGAGGGGACTAATCTGACATTTTCCCTAACTATTTTGTGACCTAAATAGAAGAATAAACTACATTTTATCCTATAGATGGTCAAAAGGTCACTAGGCGGAAAAATAGACTAATCTGTTAACAGAACTGGCTACAGAATTTGTTCTGAAAAATAGAAGGTGAATGACTGTGTTGCACTTTTTTGAGAATGTTGACGACTTCAAGGTGTAGTTTTCCCTATCATATTTAGCCCGTAAATGTTGAAGCTTTTTAATCTTGCACTTGTAATTTGTTGTGGAGGTTAGTTTCTACATTTCAATTTTTGGTGAACATATACTTTGATAAATGTATCTCATACTTAGATGCCAGCATATGTGATATTTTTTTCTACTTCAGTAATGTGTGATACTTCAAGCCTTCTGGCTTGTAATGCTGCATCTTCCTTGGGTTGTATGCGAATCGCTAGTCTTTTCCCTGTCTTCGAAGCAGTTCTCTCTGATCATTCCTTGCATCCTATCGTTCGTCATAAGGTATCATACTTCGATTTCAGATAAGGATATTCCACTGCAGTTGAATGTGTCAGTGTGTTTGCTCTTGTGCTCACCCTCACATTAATAGGCTGCAGAAACTCTTGATTACATTGGTTTCAGAGCTTGTGTTCCAGCTCTGCGGCATAGTTTGGACTCAGATCCACCACAAGAAGTCCGAGAGACATGTCAATTGGCTTTAACGCGAACTGAGAAGCTGGATGAGGCAATGCCCCTGTACTCGGCATGCTTCTTTATGAACTTACCTGCTATACCTCCTACTGTAATTCAATTCCAATATTAAGGTTTGCAGTTTGCATTGATAATTGAGAGACCAATCGATGTATTTGGCTACTATTCTTGTTTATATTTTTCCAGGGCAGCTCTACGGGATGAAAACAGAGGCTTGTATGATCGCCACACTGCACTTTTGACACTTGCTACTCTTTCAAATGAGGATGATGAGGAAGTAATCTCAGTTATTATTGAAGCCCTTTGTTCAGAGTGCATTCTTCTACGGCGATGGGTATGTATTCATTGTATTCTTCCTCGTATGAGGAGGCGTACAAGTATCTGTTCTAATGGGCTCAGCTTTGTATGCTTACATAAATTTTTGTCTACCATTTTCCAGGCTGTGTATGCCTTGTGCAGAATACGTAGCAAAAGAGCTATAGATGCTTTGTGCGGAATTCTGGAGGATACCAGTGTACATCCAATGGTTAGAGAACAAGCTGTTCGAGGTCTTGGTTCTATTACAGGTACATCTTCAGCTTGCTCTTTTACATATTCTAGTTATATTGACATTCAATTAGATTGATTGCAACAAGAAAGCAAACCTTTCAACAAACTCATGTTGTCGGGTAATAATACATCTTATCTTTCGCTACCATTGTTCTTTGTTGCGGGGGGGGGGGGGGGGGGGGGGGGGGGGGGGGGGGGGGGGGGGGGGGGGGGGGGGGGGGGGGGGGGGGGGGGGGGG
>CAVNYN010224706.1:0-46556 GCA_963692815.1 Nyctanthes arbor-tristis
AGGCCGGTCTATTACATCAGTAAAATCTTGACGGCGGTCGAGCAGAGATACTGCTTAATAGAACAGTTGGCTCTTGTGCTAGTGGTTGCCTCACGAAAGCTAAGACCCTACTTCCAGGCCCACACAATCCAGGTATTAACTAATCAACCTCTAAAGCAAATATTGCAGAAGCCAGATGTAGCAGGCCGTTTGTTGAAATGGGCAGTGGAACTCAGTGAATATGACATCGAATACAAGAGCCGACTTGCAATAAAGGCCCAAGTCCTGGCGGATTTTGTAGCGGAGTTAAGCCCCAGATCTCTCAGTTCAGAAGAAAGTAGCACGAGCGACGCCGAGATATGGACCCTCTTTGTGGATGGGTCATCTAACTCAACAGGTGGAGGAGGGGGCATAATATTACAAAAAACACAGGTATAATGGAGATTCAGTGTGCGATCAGATTTGGGTTCAAGGCAACAAATAATCAAGCCGAATATGAGGCCGTGATCATGGAGTTGCAGACAGACTACAGCTCTGGGTCGAAGACATTATAGTGTGCAGTGATTCCTAGTTGGTTGTTGAGCAAATCGAAGGTACTTATGAGACGAAGGGAGAGAATATGAATTTATACCGAATGGAGGTACTCGACCTGCGTCGGAAATTCAAATCTTGTGAATTCAAGAAGGTGCCCAGATCTCAGAACTCTTGAGCCGACGCATTATCCCGACTAGTGTCTTTGAATAGTAATGGGTTAGAAAGAACAGTGTTCTTGAATACGGTTCATGAACCCTCCATCATGAGGAAAGAATATATGGGAGAAGTTCAACCGAGGCCAATAGAACCTACGTCACTCGACCCTATCAGAACGTTCCTTGAGAACTGAAGTTTGCCTGTAGATAGAGAAGAAGGTAGAAAAATCAGGAGAAGAGCTGCGTCTTACCTCATCATAGATGGATTATTGTACAAAAGAGGTTTCATCTTGCCATACCTAAGACGCCTCACCCCGCAAGGGGCACTTAATGTGATGGAATAGGTACACGAGGGAGCCTGCGGCGGCCATCAGGGTGGTAGAACTTTAGCCGCCAAACTTGTATGGTGCGGATATTTTTGGCCAGGTATGAAGAAGGATGCAGTAAATTTTGTACAGAGGTGTGAGAGATGCCAGAAGTTTGGAAACAACATTATACGACCTTCTACACATCTATCTCCTATTAAGAACCAGGTGCCTTTTAAACAGTGGGGAGTCAATATTCTTGGTCCATTCCCAAAGGGTAAGGGTCAAATGCAATTCTTGGTAGTGGCGGTTGAATATTTCACTAAATGGATAGAGGCCATGCCGTTGGCCACCATAACAGCTCAAAAGATAGAGAACTTTTTATGGAAATCAGTCGTATGTCGATTTGGGCTTCCTAAGACATTCATCACTGATAATCAGCGACAGTTTGAATGTTGATCCTTCAGAGGTTTCTGCAGCAAGTGGCATATTGAGCACCGCTTAACGTCAGTGGCACATCCACAGAGTAATGGTCTTGCAGAGCTAGTAAATAGAATTATTCTTAGTGACCTTCGGAAGAGATTGGAGCATGCGAAGGGGGACTGGGACTTGCCCGAATACCTATCAGCCATTCTATAGACTTGTAGAACCACTCACAAAACCTCTTCTAGAGAGACGTCCTTCATGTTAGGCTTGGCATGGAAGCCTGGGTTCCCATCGAAGTTTCTGTACCAAGCTATCGGGAGAAACACGGTGATGCAATAGGGTCAAGGGAAAGACTCGACCTCTTGGAGGAGGTATGAGATCAGGCCGAGTTGAAGATGACAGATTATCATCAAACACTGAAGAAGTACTTTAATGAGAACGTGCACCCCAGGGAGTTTAGGGTTGGTGACCTTGTACTGAGGAAGACTGAGGCCACAGGACATCACAAAGGTAAGCTAGACCCCACTTGGGAAGGACCCTTTGAAGTGCTGCAGAAAGTGCGGCCTGGGACATACGGCCTGAGAGATATGCAACATTGCCCCTTACCAAGGCCGTAGGATGCAGAAAATCTCAAGCAGTACTACAAGTGAACAGAAAGGAGGAAGGGTTGGTTTTTCCTCAATTTTTATAGCTTTCATATTATTCTGTATGTACTTCGCAGGATACTCTTTTCCCTTTAGTGGGTTTTTGCCCCAAGGAGGGTTTTACCACTACAGGTTTTAATGAGGCCGGTTTTTTTTTTTTTTAAAAAAGAGGATTATTGAATAGGTACTGTGATCATTGATCTTGAATTACAAAATTAGAGCGAATAAAAGTAGCCTAATCATGCGACCCATTGACAATTAGAGCAAATAAAAGTAGCCTAATTGAAAGGTTCCCAAATACAAGTACGGAGCACGATCTTGAGTCACAAAATTAGAGTGAATAAAAGTAGCCTAATCATGTTACATTTTGACAATTAGAGCGAATTAAAGTAGCCTAATTGAAAGGTTCCTGAATACAAGTACGGAGCATACGATCTTGAATCGCAAAATTAGAGCGAATAAAAGTAGCCTAATCATGCGACCCTTTGATAATTAGAGGGAATAAAAGTAGCCTAATTGAAAGGTTCCCGAATACAATTACGGAGCATGATCTTGAATCACAAAATTAGAGTGAATAAAAGTAGCCTAATCATGCGACCCTTTGACAATTAGAGTGAATAAAAGTAGCCTAATTGAAAGGTTCCCGAATACAAGTACGGAGCACGATCTTGAATCGTAAAATTAGAGCGAATAAAAAAAGCTTAATCATGCGACCCTTTGACAAGTAGAGCGAATAAAAGTAGCCTAATTGAAAGGTTCTCGAATACAAGTACGGAGTACGATCTTGAATCGCAAAATTAGAGCGAATAAAAGTAGCCTAATCATGCGACCCTTTGACAATTAGAGCGAATAAAAGTAGCCTAATTGAAAGGTTCTCAAATACAAGTACGGAGCATGATCTTGAATCACAACATTAGAGCAAATAAAAGTAGCCTAATTGAAAGGTTTCCGAATACAAGTACGGAGCTCGATCTTGAATCGCAAAATTAGAGCGAATAAAAGTAGCCTAATCATGCGATCCTTTGAAGATCAGAGTGAATGAAAGCAGGATGACAAAAACCACCACACGCTCAAAAGGTCGATTAAACAACTTGGATTTCTCATTAAGACAGACATTCTTACACGGATATTTTGCAAAAATATAAACACGACCCCAAGTTGATCAGAAGAAGAAAGGGGCGCAGATAAACAAAGGTCGACGAAAAATTTCAGTCCAATGCCTCCATGTCTTCATCTTCTCCTTCTTTAGCCTTGTCATCCTCTGTAGTAGGATGGTCGAATTGGTCAAGATCGAATCCTTCTGGCCCACTAGGAAAGTTCATCATGGGAGTTGTGTCAAGCTCAGGATATCTGACACCAGACCTGGCACTCTCTAATACCGCGACTATACATTTCCAGAGCATAATTCCCTTTCACCATTTTGAACTCCTCAGAAGCCTTGAAGTTCTCCACAGCCTCCTCTCGATCCTTCGACCTTTGCCTCGCGACCTCCTGTAGCTCATTCTCTTTCGAGTGCAACGAAGCTCTCAGTCGCCCCAGCTCATCTTCCAGCTTCTTTTTCTCTGCCGCGATCGTGGCTTCCTTTTGTTCAGTTTTTATGGCCTTAGCAGAGTGGTACTGAATAGTTTGTTGCATCTCCACCCCCAAGGTCGCCCTCTTGCGATCCTGTTCTGCAAGCCCATACCCGTTGCTTATAGCCTAGAGAAGACAGATGTTAGCACCGATAGAGGAAAGGGACGACATGAAGAGATGGTGAGCACATACCTTGCAGGCATAGGAGAGAAAATGGTCGATCCCATTCTCTAGGGTGAGCCTGTCACGGTACTTCTCGACCACTTCAGGAACTAAAGCCCGCTTGAGGGCATTAGCCACTTCTTCCCAGTTTGAGGATTGAGAAGGAGAAGGAACGGCTGGTAACTTGCCACGGAGGTGGCTAGGGCCGCCCTGGCCCCCCTCAGGAGTCGGCCGGGGGGAGAAGGCAAGAGGAGCACGAGGAATTTGGGGAGGCATAGGGGAACCGGAGGAGCGAGCTGATGTAGGCACGGCCTTTGAGGTAGAAGGGGCGGTCTTCGCTCTTTTCCTTTTAGGGTTATCTCGACATTTGATGCCAAGACGAGCCCTGTTTTCCTTCGCTCTTTAGCCTTGGCGGCGATCGCGGCTTTCAAGGCTTCATTGTCAGCAACCGTTGCACCTGAAAAGGTCGAACAAAAAACAAACATAATTAGAAAGAAATTTATGTTCCATTATACCTGCGAAGCTAGAACACCCCGTGAAAGCGGTAAGGGAGCCAAGGGTCGTAATCCGACATGCCCTCTTTACTGTATACCCCAGCCATGAGGAGGAGGTCGTTATGAATCAGATCGCTCGCTTCCTCTACTAACAGACCTACATCTACAACTCGTACTGCGCAAGCAGGGGTTTTATCGTCAATCGTCCCTATGTCATTGTATTCTGCCACCTTAGGTCGCTTCCATGTCGACCTAAACATGTTACCAGCAAGGGAACGAAAGTAGAAAAATTGAGATTTCCAACCACTTGATGAAGAAGGAATCCAAGGCAAGGTGATGACCCGCCTCCCAGCCAGGTATACTAAAGTATTACACTTGGGGACGTATATCAGCTCTAGAAGGGTCCTAAGAAGGTCGATGGTAGGTTCGATCACTATTGATTTGCAAAGGATAAAAAAGTACACAAGCAGCTTCCTCCCGTTGGGGGCTAACTGGGCCAGGCAAATATCAACCAGCTAAAGAAAATAGAGGAAGAAGGGATGCAAGGGAAACCTAAGCCCACCAGCTAAAGAGGCTTTGAAAACAGTGATCTCACCCTCTTTACATTCAAAGGAGATGTCACCTGACCTAGGGACACGGTGCGTCCCGTACAGATGGAGGTCGTATGCCTTCATGGTTTCGACTATATCGTGCTCTTTCCACTTATTCCCCACAGCTGGAACCTAAAGGTCGAGGTTTGAGTTACACATGGGGTTAAGATCGCTACCCTCATCCTTCGCCTCACTACCCCCCTCTCGGTCACCCTCACTTTCGGCTCTCTCCGCACTCGTCTCCCTGCTCCTCACTCTATTTGACTTTATTATGGATTCGCCCGATTGCGAGAATGCTTGACGGTAAAATCCCACAGGTTCTGCGTCTAAAAGGACGCCTAGGTCCTCGATTTCTCTAAGATCGTGAACCTCAATCCTCCGCCCAGACATTGTACAAAAGTAAGAATACAAATAAAGAAAGTGAGAGATAAAGTAGGGCGTCGTACCTAATGGGTCGGACGGGAAGAGTTCAAAGAATTCTCAGATTTCAGGGAAAATTCCTAATATGGTGAAGTGAAAAAGGAGAGCCATTATCCCTCGCCTTTATAGTTAGAGGAAATTGAGAAGCCATCTTTTGGGAATGCGTGCCATTCATTATAGTCGCTATTAATGCACGCCTTTTCGCTTATGCTGACTGTTGCGCTTCCTCTTCCTTACACTTTTCTGCGTCTTGGGAACACCTCATGCATAGTAGAGATGTTTCGACACACGGGGGCTATGGAAGAGTCATAACTTCCCGTTGGGCCTTCATAGACCCAATTATATTGATAAAAATGGATAGCCAGGTATATTCTGGCCAGCCCATTATCCGTACATGTGGAACTTGCTAAAGGGCCCAAATATATTCTGCCTATAAATATTCACTGTTCATATGCACACCCCCCAAGACACTTTTTCACTCAACCTTCTTTACAGTTTAGAATTATTCTCTATTATTCTCTCCCAGAACTCACTTACTTATTCTCACTCCGGAGGGGCTACGGAGGTCCGCCTCCCATCCTTCTTTTGCAGGGTCTTGGAAGTTCAATCAAGAGTCCGATCTTGCTGATCCTTATCAGGGCGAATTCGACTTCGTCACATGAGATATTATTGGTGCAAATGAACATGAAGAAGATAAAATAAAGTTACAGACCTGAACAATGATGTATAATTAGAAATTGAAAAATGTCCATACGGTCTTATATTTACATTAGCAAGAAACAACATGTAACATAAATCCCCCCCCAAATAAATAAATAAAAGAGAAATTCGAGAATACCACTGAAAAAATTGCAAATTAATCGATAGCTAATAGACTATATGCAAGCTACTAATTAAATCAAATGGCAAACAAATGTAGGGCTTTCCATTATCATGTCCTTTTTTCCCCTCTACAAACCCACGTCGGTAATGAATTTTTTTGTTTTTTAAATTAAAAGGCCTAATATTAGGAAATACATGGAATTCCAGTTCGTTGGAAAACAAAAAACCTACCTCCTAAAGAAAATATTTTCCTTATTTTCAAGGAAAATATGACCACGTAACTAAAAGTAGGAAAATATTTTCCAGAGAAAAAAATCAATTAAGCACTGCTCAAGTGGAAATTTATATGGAAAATAAAAAATTTTCAGGGAAAGTTCTTGCAGTCAAACGCACCAAAAAAAAAAAAACCTTCTTGTGTTGCACGGGAAAACTAATTCCAAGAATTGAAACAATAAACAAAGAAATGTTGAAGATAAAAAATGTTTAAGATGGTATAAACAAAATATTTCAACAACATATGGAATGATACCTTATTTTTCAAATTTATGATTTAGTGAATCCCGACTTATGTTATGTAGTTGAAAAAAAGTTCAAAATGTGAATAAATGAGATAGCTGTTTTTGAACTACACCATGTTTTATACCCAGAGACATATTCGACTTTCTTTACCCAAAACAATTGGAGATAGAAAAATCAACATGATGAGAGCATTTTTTCGTTAAAAGTGAGTGTAGTTCGTATATCTGCTGGACAGGAATGTAATTTATGCTTCTAAAAGGGAAAGGGGGCAAACAAAATATGCTTTATGTTTAGAACTATAGTACCTTTAACATGAAGATAAACAATCACTACTATATAAAAGAGGGGATGAGTGTAAAACATTCGTTTTCCCATTTTACCCCTACACCTTTTTTTATTTGTCAAAAATGTCCCCATTGAATATCAATTATGAGAGCCATTAACTATTTTAATGTTCTTTTTAGTTATTGCTATAAATTGTTGACTCCATAATTATAAGATCTATACTTATATTGCATTTTCGCCCTAATTATTCCTTAAGTATTACAATCTTTATCATAGTGATAAAATGGATTTTACGATATAGATGCCTATGATTGCCCCTATTATGGTTTGCATGCAATAACGATGTTTAACATGACAATATTTATCACGATGATGTTGTCCATGGATAAATCACTTCATAAATGGAATTTCACTTGATTGTTTGCGGTTTTGCTATGCGTGCTTGAGTAGAAGATTTTAGTGACTATTCACCTTTTTATTTATTTATTTATTTTTTTTTTGAAGAATTCACCTTTTTAATTTTGAATATAGTTACATAATGTCAATATTACTGAATTTTTTTTTAACTTTTTCATAATTTCTTATTATTTTTCATCAATGGTTAAAATTTATATAATTTGTAAATTTTCACTTTCCAACTAATAATTGTAGAAATAAAATAATTTTCACTTGGTAGAGATAAAAAGTATCAGTTCTTAAATTATAAGTTACAAATTACGTGCAGCACACGTGTTTGATACTAGTATAATAAAATGAACCTAAAGAGTTAAACAATAGAAAACGGCTAGAGTAAAATAACGCGTCTGAGAGAAATAAATGCATTCCACCTTATCGGTTGTCTTCAACAAAAGATTTGCACGGAGGAATAAGTTTATTTCTCTTTATCTTCATTACACAACGATTTATCTATCATATATTTTAGCCAATAGTAACACCGCAAGATTGAACTATACACCATAACGTCACAAATCCAAAGCCAACACCAACGAATGTGCTCATGTATGCGTACCAAAGAAAAAGAAAGCTCTTTAGTTAAGATCATAGACACAATATGACACTGCATGGAAGAGCAAAAGTATAAAAAAGCCCTTCTTCAGAAATTTTCAGCCCTAATGCAACAAATCAAAATGCATGAACTATCAAACATATTGCAATTTCAAAGTAATAGAACTATGAAACTAAAAGGCCCCAATCAATTAGAATCAAAATTCTAAGCAATAACCAAAGCTAAAATCACGGAAAACAATAGTCATCTTCCAAAATAATAAATTAAACTAACAAAAAGAGAAGCATATATTGATTTGCATCCGATGACATCTTCCTTGTAGGAATTAAACTTGGTGCCCTCATAATTGTAGTTCGCGAAAGTGCCACAACCTATGCTCATGGGAAGCAATTTATGTGAACCTTGATTTGTTGATCCTTTGACTGTCGACGCCACATAATCTTTGTCAGATCGAAGTCGTGAAGGTAATACTTGTTCATAACTAAACAATTTCTTAAGAAAAAAAAAGGAGACCCAGCAACTTCCACATGAAAAACAATAATTCTTCACAAGTTAAAGTGACACCGTGTCTTTAACTTGTGAAGAATCACTAAAAGTTATACAAAAAGTAGGAGACAAAATGTGATATACTCCCATCCCCATTCTGACTTTAAGAATTCAGTTGACATCTCAAATCTAAATATAAAAAAAAAAAAAAAAAAAGACCAGCAAAATAGCACCCAAAAAATGACCAATATAATTTTTTTTTCTTTACAAATAGCACAACGCCAAATAAATATCAAAGAGGAGAGTTGAGTTCAAGTAATTTATATACTCCTACCCTTTGAGAATTCAGTCGACATCCCAAATCTAATATACAAAATGATCAGCAAATTAAATAGCACCAAAAAGGAAAAAAGGGGTGGGGGTGGGAAGAAATTGACCAATACGTGTGTATTTTTTACAAATAGCATAAATACCACACGGTAAAAATGAGATGCAACATCAAAATAGACCGCTAGCTTTGGCTAAGACTAGGAAAAAAAAACATTGGCTAAGATAAATCATCAAAATATAATTGGGAAATGAGAATATAATTGGTTTTTAAAAATTACCTAAGTGGTTCCACAAAATCTGAAAAAGCTTTATCAAATGACAATGAGAATGAAACTCGCAAAACACACAAATAGAGAGATAGAGAAAGTTTCAAATTCTGAAGAAGAGGAATGCTATGAGATCAGATAGAGACAGGGAGAGATCTGGCGCCGCAGGATGGATGATACACAAGTCCACGTCAGTGTCCATTTATCAGTTTAGAATGAACTCGAGATCATTTTCACAGCCTCTTTGCACAATTGGAACCGAAAGCAGATGCGTACATATGGGGGGAGATAGAGATTCGAATTATGAAGAGGAGAAATTAGGAATCCGGATGTAAAGAGAAAACAAAGTAATAAATTAGGCACCAAATCAAATCAAGGCATATAGGCAGAATCTATACATATATATAATTAGCGTGCAGAACCTTTGTATTGCAAAAGTTCGTTAATAGGATTTTTTCTAGATTTTAATTCCTATTGGGGTATGAGTGGGCTTAAGTTCCTTGGCTTGGACATGACATTTAGTGCATGTCGATATTTTTAGATCCAGAGGGGAGTATGTTTGATGGAATAATTTCTTAGAGGTATTAATTCTTGTTATACGTTCGTTCCAACCCTCAACCCTCTTGCTCTTTCTTTGTTCGAGAGATGATTCCCAAAAAAACAAAACAGAAGTGCCACTTCTTTTCTTTCAAAGAGAGAAGGACAAGTTATTCACATTTCATTTGATGGTCAGTGGCAAATTGAAAGCTAAGCATTGGGAATTCTAAAGATTTCCAGTTAGATTCAGGCATGCTACCTCTGTGCTTGGAACAAGGAGTACATAGATCTAGTTATTACTCAGTGTTATTAGAGCCCTTTTGATCCCTCTTCCAATCCGTTGTTGAATATCACGAGGCATTTCGAATAAAAGAAGGTGTCATTTATTTAGTTTATTAATTCTATTAAAGCATCGGATTTCTAAATTCTTAAAAGGCCTCCCTCGAATTCCTTCCAGAGCCTGTTGACCCCTGTGAATTGCGTGAAAGTAGGATACTCCAAACAATACTGTCTGCTAATGAGAGACATGTTCATTTGGTACTTACATCAATGGATGGCTCGAGATTTGATCTAAGAATTCAACTCTTCTGTGTTTCAGCAGTAACATATTGTTCTATGGAGCTAAGGTCCAAAATATGGAATAAATAAGCATTTCTATGACTCTACCAACCCTCTTCTCTCCCTCCCTCAATGACCAATCCTTGCATGAATTGCTAAGGATAATAAGTCCAACAATGATTCCATCAGATGTGTCAATTGGGCAAATACGCCTGTAGTATAAGTAAAGGATCTGTGGCTGAAGATAGAAAGTAGATTTCTAATCGTAACTAAATCTTCCATTTTTTTTATTTGTAGAGAAGGAAATTGAAGCAATTATTCTTCTCATTTTGGATTATGAGATTTTACTAGCTAAACCTAATAATATACATATTTTGTAGTGACTAGAAAATTTTAGAATAAAATTTTGTATTTCTTTTATAAAATGTGTCACTACGACATGCCTAAATTATTTACTTATTTATTTTAGTCGCGCTCATCTATTCACAATAAAATTGATTTAAATAAATAAGAGCCAAAAATCTTTAAGGATAGGTTAAATTAGTTTAAACTCGTGACTCCCAACGATCACATTCTTGTATCTATTATGGGCTGAATGAAATAGTAAACTCTATAGTCAAGCCCATTGAAGTCTTGCCAACCAAGAAAGGTAACGTGGGAA
This sequence comes from Nyctanthes arbor-tristis, assembly GCA_963692815.1. NCBI lineage: Eukaryota > Viridiplantae > Streptophyta > Magnoliopsida > Lamiales > Oleaceae > Nyctanthes > Nyctanthes arbor-tristis. The sequence goes on from CAVNYN010224706.1 coordinate 10,752, forward strand.
AGAAATCACAAAATTTCTTTTCCATATTCACTCCACAAACAGACCTAAATTGGATTAGGAAATTTTTCCTCGAAACCTATAAATTCCTTTCCCTATTCATACATTTTCACACGAAAATCCATAGAAGTTCATAGTTTTCTTCTCGAGTCGAATCGATCTGTATTTCTCTGGTGCTTCTACCTTTTATCTCTATTTTTCCATATACACATAAATACATACGGTTCACTTATAGATACATACATATTCATTAGTTTTTCTTCCTTCTCATGAAAATCACATATACACATATAGATCTCCCTAGAATACATAAATAGATACACGACACCTTCGTACTATATAGAGCATACACCTCACGCCAGCACCGCCACCTTTATCTTTGCAGAACCACCACACCAACCACCACCTTCACCGTAGGTCGCCGGCATCCGTAGCTAGCTGGAATCCGTCCTCACAGAACCTGCCATTCTCGTCCCCTTATCACGTAGTAAACCCAATAACGAGTCTCACCCATACACTTAGAAGCATAGTGGCACGATTACCCATCACCTCTCTCGTCGGAATTCATTCGCCAGTGTTGATTTTCAGTCAATTCCCGTTGCAAGCCGCTCAGTTTCTCTCTGAAACTCTCTTCTTTTTGTCTTTGCTTGAGTCTACCGAATTTGGAATGAAAGTCAATAATTAGAGTATTTTATTAAAAGATTTGGTACTCAAGTCCCTGGGTTTCGAAAATTCATAAATCACTCCTATAGTTTTAATCTTAGTTATATAAGGTCTCCAACTTCCTGTTTCAACTATTCAGTCTTTAAGTTTAATATTTGTCATTCGGGTCCCAGTCTTAAACTATCTCAGAGTTCCTATTTAGTCCTTAAAGTTTATATTTCTTTTCCATAAGGAATTATTTTCGTAATTCTAAGATGATTTAATTTCTTTTGACTAGACAAGGAGTGAAGATCAATAAACAAATAGTTTTCTTGCTAAGGTATCTCAACTCGTAAGGTTTAAGGTAGACTTTTATTTTCTAAAAATGTGTTTATTAAAGTTGCGCATTATTAATTGATCTTTATTGTGAATGTTGCATGTGAATATGTGATTACGAGAAAGATTGCATATTATTATATGCTTAAGATCTCTTTATTATTATACGCGTATCTGCTTTAATGCATAAGAACGGGAACCTGTATTTATTTATGATGCTTGTTCGAAAGGATCAGGTCCGCCAAGAAAGAACTATTTGCATGTCTACATGTTATATTTATGACATGATTTGATTAAGATGCGCTAGAGTCTACTGAGTATCTTTTTATACTCATTCTTTCAAACTAACACTTTCAGGTTTTGGAGCCAGTGGTGGGTCAACGGCCGAAGGCTACTAGAAGTTAAAATTTAGAAATTTATATTTAATGTCCTTTAAAATTCCAAGTTATTTATTTTATTACTGAAACTTAAATTACTTAGACAAATTCCTTCATTTATTATTGATGAGATTTTTCGCATTTAATTATTTGTCTACTTATTTCCGCATTTAAAGTTTATTTTAAAGATCAGAGCGTCCCGGGCTTTCTGAATTCGGGGTGTTACAGCTTGGTATCAAAGCGGGTCTACGTTTCTGTAGACTTGCAAAATTTTTTCCAAAGATTTCTGAAGATATTTTCAAGAATTTTTAGTAGCCCATCGCCATCGTCTGCTCCGCCGACTCCGAGGTAAGAAATAGTTTAAGTGTTTAAAAAAAATTACATGCCTTTCAGATATTTGCGTATAAAGATTTTATGTGAAGTACAAGAATAGAAAATAAGAGATTGGCATTCAACAAAGATTAGAACATGAGTTGAGAGATCGGAAGTGGTCAATAAGTATACTTGATTTGAAAGGATATTTTCATTTTAGTCCTCGTAAATTAGTTAGAAGTTATAACCCAAACTAACTGGACCCAGATAAATGGTATTCCTCAAGCATGGCACATAGAGGAGACCCTGAGGTAGCTAGAGTGAATAGAATTGCATACAAGCAATTCATCTGTAATCTTGAGAAGACCATCGACGAGCATGTTTACCGTTTTCAGGAGGCTAGGGAGAGAGAGATCGGAAGAGCACACGTCTGTAAGACAAATAAGATTGACACAGTTGGCCATTTAATAGACATATTGGACGGACTAGAACATAGTGTTGCCACGGGCATACTATGGGATCTTTGTTTTGAAGATGCAGTAAATGTCTCATACGATATCTACTGTGAGACGTTAGTGGTAGTCTTCAAACCCTATTTAGAAGACCTCCGCCAGTGAGAAGAAGCCCGCAATCAAGAGGCAAATCAAGAGAAAGACCTAGAAGAGAATCTGGTTGAAGACCTACAAGAAGATCCAGATGAAGAGAGGCCTGCACACGAGGCGATACCAGGTGAAGATGTCGATGGGGGATATGAGGAATATGATGACATAGATGAAGAGATCGACGAGGTAGAGGAGAACCCAGAGGAAATTGAGGAAGATGTTAATGAGGGAATTGAGGTAGAACAAGTTGTGGAAGAGGAAGAAGACCTCGAAGATAAGCTACAACTCGAAAAGGAGTCCGACCCTGAATTTTGTATTACGTTTGATTATATCCCCTCCATGAGTGAGGATGAGTAGAGTAGGATAGAAATATTGAAAGATTTTGACAATGTTTCCATTTCAACATTTTGAGCATTATTATTTCATTTCAGATTTTGGGATATTATGAGCAAGATATGATATTTGATTTTGGATGAATTGGATATTTTGGCTTTACAAATAGATGTTTCATATTTGATGATGGAGCTATGTATTTCAAATCGTTGAATGGATGAATGGGTATATATTTGTGGAATTTATCTCTGATTATGTGAGATCGGAAGAGCGTCGTGTAGTACTCCGTTTAAATTTTGTAAAGGAAATCGTGCGACTACGAGAGTAGAATAGTACAGGTGTGAACAGAGAGGCCATCCCATTGAGAGATTTTGTGCAAGCTATACAAAGACTTAGCCCGCAGAGAGACCCTGCAACTCCACATGAAGGGTCCAATACACGTACAACAAAGCCACCTCTCAACGCAGACGCTATCAGTTGGGTTGTTGAGCAGTTTCGCCGATATAGGCCACTTTCTTTTGATGGTAGGCTTGGCCCGCTAGCTGCAGAAGAATGGCTGAGAGCCTTGGACCGGATATTCAAGTACATTGCTTGTACTGATACCCAGAAGGTATCTTGTGTAGAGTTTATGTTGATTGAAGGTGCATGGCACTGGTGGGAGTCTTATCTGCGTACCCAAACTGCAGCAAAACAATGTGCCATGAAATGGGAACAATTTAAGACAGTAATAATGCAAAAGTATTTCCCCAAAACGCTCCGCAATCAGAAAGAAGTAGAGTTTCTACAGCTAAGACAGGTGAATAAGTCGTGGGAGGATTATGAGGGGAAATTTTAACAACTCTCTAGGTAGGCTCCTAACCTGGTTGACACTAACAAAAAGATAGAAATGATGTTTGAAATGGGTTTACAGCTTGAGGTAGGAGAGATAATGGCTGCCTATGAATTCACCACATACAAGGAAGTTTTGAAGCGGACACATGCCATATCCTCCCGTTTGAACTTCCAACGAGCTACCCAAAAGACAATTGATGCATCAAAAAGGAGAAATTGGGATAACGGGAATAAGAGGAAGTGGCATAATTAATATCAAAATCAGAACATGAATCAAGCCCCAAATACGTGTTCGTTAAAATATGTTGTGAAATCCACAAGTGTACGGGTCGAACAAGTAATAAAGTGGACAATGAGTCTGAGTTATAGTTCTCACGATGATCGGATTGAGTACCAAAATTATTAATTCTTACTTTATTTGAAAAATCCAATAATTTTGGTTAAGATAAGGAAATAAAATAAACAAGTAAATAAAACTAATCAAGTAAAGTATATACAATGCTTTAGAGGGACTAATATGATGGATATGTGTCAGGACTCACGACTTCACCATAATTGAACCACCTAGTCTTGCAACAATTAATCTATTTTATCGATCGACTTTCACGAAATTAACTAACTACTCCTCTCGAAAGCTAGTTAATCCTACTCAATCAGGCTCCCTCACCTATCTCTAAGTGAGCACATTATCAACCCTCTTAAGTGCATTAATCAACATGAAATTCATGTAAGCCTCCACGAAGTTCAACCTACGATGATCGCACTAACCACAAGTAAATCTCTTTGTCTTGTCTCAATTAGTTATTCTTATTGCATAAGCTAACTTAAACATTCCTCTTTCAAGTTTAATAAAAGTCTATAGATTCATTCATCCATTGGCCAAAAAGATAAAGACAAAACAATATACCAATAAGAGTTTAACACAAAAATTAATTGCATAAATCAAGCATGAAAAACACGACTATGGTCCCAACTAAGTTACATCGTTCTTTCTAACTTAAATCAATTTAGTTACACATCATGAATGAAAAACACAAATTAAATAAAGTGCATAACCCAAGTAATTAGATCTTGAATAATATAAAGAACTCTTGCACCAAGCTTCTTCTTCTTGAATCTCAAACTTGATACCCCAACCTTCGAAATTCTTGTGTTTTCTCCCTCTTTTCTATTATATTTTTGTGTATTGTGCAACTCTTATTCAAAACTAGGTTTCGTCTTTTTATATAGGGTCTAAAAACCCTAAGACAATGAGAAAATTTCATGTACAAGTTTTGCCGTAAAAAAAATACTAGAAAAACAAGGAAACAAAATAAATTTGCATGTAAGATGACCATGCGGCCGTACTAATTAGGTAGTATGGCCGCACAGCCTGATCTGCCAGGTTTCTGCGATACTGTACGGCCGCACAGATTCCCCCTTTTCATTTTCTTTTGGTCCTTCAAGTTTTTTTCCTGACACCTTGGCCCCTAAGCTCAAAAATTCTTGCAAAGTTGATCCAAACTCGTACATCTTTACTTCATCTTGGATTTTAACCTACAATTCACTAAATTAAACGTAAATACAAACTTTTAAACACAATATCACCTAATTAAGAACACATATAGGGGATATAAACACAATAAATAAACATCTATCAATAAGCGGCCAAAATAAGCGGCCAAACACAGGGTTAGGTGGTGGTCAGAATACATTTAACATGACTCAGTGCTCCAAGTGTGGAAAATATCATAAGAGAGAATGCCTTTAGGGTAAGGGAGTCTGCTACAAATGTGGACATATAGGCCATTTCACAGTCAACTGCCATGGAAAGCCTGCTCAGAATCAAGGACAAAACAAGCACCCAGTACATACCAGGAACCAGGAGCAGAATAATAAAAGAAAGGTGAGGGTTTATGCATTGACCACGAGGAAGTAGTCGCGATGCTAATGTAATATCAGGTATACTATCTGTCATTGGTATTCCTATTTACGTCTTAATTGATTCTGGTGCTATGTATTCGTTTATATCTATTGCATGTCTAGCTAGACTAAACTTGGAAGGAAAGAGAACGGGTAGTATACTGGAAGTTAGTATGCCACCAGGAGGAATAATTGGAGCTGATGAGATAGCTAGAGATGTATCTATAAACTTTGAGGGATTAATAATTAAAGCTGACTTGAACATAATTGAAATGAAGGACTTTGATATTATTTTGGGTATAGATTGATTAAGTAGTAATCGAGCTACTATTTTCTGCCATGAGAAAGATGTGGTATTCCGAAAGGATGAGAATGAGGAATTTAGATTATGTGGGTCGAAAATTAATTTCCCGCCTTATTTTAGCCATGCAAGCAGAGAGGCTCTTGGCAAAAGAGAATTGCTAAGGGTATTTGGTCAGCCTCCAGGGCGAATCAGTGGGGGATATCATATTGGATTGCGTACCAATTGTATGCGAGTTTTCCGATGTGTTTCGAGATGATTTATCGGGCATTCCACCCCATAGACAAGTAGAGTTTGTTATAGACTTGGTACTTGAAGCTGCACTAGTGCAAAAACCTCTGTATAGAATGGCGCCGAATGAGCTACAAGAATTGAAGCTACAATTAGAGAAGATGTTGGAGAAAGGCTTCATCAGACCAAGTGTGTCTCTACTGGAGCGCCATTGTTTTGGTTAAAAGGAAAGATGGTAGTATGAGGATGTGTATTAACTACTGAGAACTAAACAAACTAGCTACAAAGAATAAATACTCCCTTCTGAGGATTAAAGATTTATTTCGATTAGTTAAGGTCAATTGTGTTCTCAAAGATTGGTTTGCGATCAAGATACCATTAGTTGAATGTCACACTAACTGACATCCCAAAGACGGCGTTCATAACTAGATATGGGCATTACGAATTTACAGTGATGCCATTCGGCTCACTAATGCCCCAGTGGTATTCATGGACTTAATGAACTGTGTGTTCCATGAATATCTAGATAAGTTTGTCATCGTCTTCATTGATGATATTCTGATTTATTTGAAAGATGCCAGAACCCAGAGGAATACTTAAGAATTGTGTTAGAAGTACTGTGAGCAGACAAATTATATGCCAAATTCAAACAATGCGAATTTGGCTAGAAAGGGTTGGATTTTTGGGCCATATTATGACTGCAAAAGGCATTGAAATAGATTCCTCTAAGGTTGAGACCCTCACAAATTTGTGCTCTTCCGATCTGCCTACACCTGCCAATGTTGGGGATGTAAGAAGCTTTTTGGGTTTAGCTGGATATTACTGACGCTTTATCGAAGGTTTCTCTAAGATAGCAGGCCCAATGACTCAGTTGACTCGTAAGGGTGTTAAGTTTCAATAGACTGAAAAGTGTGATCAGAGATTTCATGAACTAAAGAAGCGATTGGTTACGTCACCAGTATTAGCTATAACTGACGGGTCAGACAGATTCGTCATCTACAGCGATGTATCTAAACAAGGGTTAGGCTGTATACTCATACAGAAAAGGAAGGTTATAGCCTACACGTCGAGGCAGCTGAAGCAGCAAGATCGGAAGAGCTTATTTGATGCATGATCTTTAATTAGCAGCAGTAATCTACGCCTTGAAGATATGGTGTCATTACCTATACAGAAGTAGATGCGAAATTTACACTCATCACAAGAGTCTCAAATACCTATTCACATAGAAGGAGTTAAATATAAGACAACGAAGGTGGCTGGAACTAGTAAAAGACTATGAATGCACTATACTTTATCACTCGGGTAAAACAAAGGTAGTTGCAGATGCACTGAGCAGAAAAAATGCTGGTCAGATGGCAGCATTGAGAACGATGCATGAATAACTGATATGGGATTTCAAGAATCTACAGATTGAGGTAATAACCCCGTCTATTCACAAATCTAGTAGATTATCTAGTCTAACAATTAAGCCCGATTGAATTGTAATGGTTCAAAAGGATGACAAATTTTTGGAAAAAATAAGGTTCGGCTTTGGGACAACGAGTAGAGTCAGTTTGATATTGCGGCAGATGGAACACTAATGTTTAGTAGATGCTGTGCCAAAAGATGAACAAATTAGGAATAAGATTTTGACTGAGGCTCATTCTGCCCCTTATACGGTACATCCTAGGGGTATAAAGATGTACTGAGACTTACGCGATACCTTTTGGTGAAGGAATATAAAAGGTAGTATCGCTAACTTTGTGACGAGGTGCTTGCTATGTCAGCAAGTTAAGACTAAGCACCAGAGGCCATTAGGGCTATTGAACCCATTGGAAATACCAAAATGGAAGTGGGAGAAGATCTCGTGGAGGATCTTCCAAGATCAAAGGGAAGTTATGATGCCATCTTCCGATCTGACCGACTTACGAAATCAGCTCATTTTCTACTAGTCCGAATGAACTTCAGTTTAGAGCAGCTAGCACAATTGTATGTCAGGGAAATTGTCCGGTTGCATGGGATACCAGTATCAATTGTATCTGATAGAGGTCCACGATTTATGTCAAAGTTTTGGAGAAGCCTCCAGGTAGCTATGTAAACTAAGTTGAATTTTAGCACAGTCTATCACCCTTAGTCAGATGGTCAAATAGAACAAACAAACCAGACTATGGAGGATATGCTAAGAGCATATGTCTTAGATTGGGTGGCAGCTGGGAGAAACGATTACCATTGGTGGAATTCGCATCCAATAACAGGCACCAACCCATTAGAGGGATGGCTCTGTACGAAGCTTTGTATGGTCAGAAGTGTCGTTTGCCCCTATACTGGAATGAAGTGGGCAAACAGAAATTCTTGGGGCCAGACATGATTAGGAAGATATTAGCTCAAGTTGAAAAGATCAAATTCAGGATTAAGTTGCTCAAGACAGACAAAAGAGCTATGCCGATAAAAGGAGAAAAGATCTTGAGTTTCAAGTTTGAGAAAAGGTGTTTCTCAAAGTGGCTCTAATGAAAGGGATATTGAGATTCAGTACGAAAGGAAAATTGAGACCCATATATATTGGACCCTTTGAGATACTAGAATGAATTGGGAATATAGTCTATCGGCTAGCCTTGCCACCAGAGTTATTAGTGTGCATGATGTGTTTCACATCTCATTCTTAAAAAATACCTACATGATCCGAGCCATGTGGTGAATGTAGAGTTAATTAACGTCCAAAAGGATATATCATATGAAGAGGCGCCTGTGTATATTGGACAGGAAAACCTATGCCTTTAGGAATCAAGAGGTTGCCATGGTCAAGGTTCAGTGGGGTAGACACGGTGGAGATGAGGCCACCTGGAAGAAAGAAGATGAGATCCTAGAAAAATACTTAGACCTCATAGATCAAGAAAGCCTATTTTCGAGGATGAAATTTTTATTTAGCGGGTAAGGTTATAGCGACCAGAAAATTTTAGAATAAAATTTTGTATTTCTTTTATAAAATGCGTCATTACGACTTGCCTAAACTATTTAGTTATTTATTTTATTCGTGCTCGTCTAGTCACAATAAAATCAATTGAAATAAATAAGAGCCAAAAATCTTAAAGGATTGGTTAAATTAGTTTAAACTCGTGGTTCCCAACGATCAAATTCTTGTATCTATTATGGGCCGAATGAAATAGTAAACTCTATAATCGAGCCCATTGTAGTCTTGCCAACTAAGAAAGGTAATGTAGGAAAGAAATCACAAAATTTCTTTTCCATATTCACTCCACAAACTACCTAAATTGGACTAGGAAATTTTTACTCAAAACCTATAAATTCCTTTCCCTATTCATAAATTTTCACACGAAAATCCATAGCAAGTTCATTGTTTTCCTCTGGAGTCGAGTCGAGTCGAATCGAGTCAGTATTTCTCTGGAGCTTCTACCTTTTATCTTTGTTTTTCCATACACACATAAATACATACGGTTCACTTATAGATACATATATATTCATTAGTTCTTCATCATTCTCATGAAATCACATATAAAGATATACCTACACCTTAGAATACATAGATAGATACATGACACCTTCATAGATACATGACACTTTCATACATATATAGAGCATACACCTCACGCCTGCACCACCTTTGTCTTTGCAGAACCACCACACCAGCCACTACCTCCACCTCAGGTCACCGGCAGTCGTAGCTAGCCGGAATCTGTCCTCACAGAACCTGCCATTCTCATTCCCTTAACATGTAGTAAACCTAGTAACAAGTCTCACCCATACACTTAGAAGCATAGTGACACGATTACCCATCACCCCTCTCGCTGGAATTCATTTGCCTGTGTTGATTTTCAATCAATTCCCGTCGCAAGCCACTCAGTTTCTCTCTCTGGAACTCCCTGCTTCATGTCTTTGTTTGAGATCGAGCCGAATTGGGAATGAAAGTTAATAATTTGAGTATTTTATTAAAATATTTGGTACTCAAGTCCCCAGGTTTCAAAAATTTATAAATTAGTCCCTATAGTTTTAATCTTAGTTATATAAGGTCTCCAACTTCCTGTTTCAGTCTTCAAGTTTAATATTTGTTATTCGGGTCCCCGTCCTAAACTACTTCAGAGTTCCTATTTAGTCCCTAAAGTTTCTATTTCTTTTCCATAAAGAATTATTTTCGTAATTCTAAAATAATTTATTTTCTTTTGACTAGACGAGGCGCGGAGATCAATAAACAAATAGTTTCCCTGCTAAGGTAGTTCAACTCACAAGGTTTAAAGTAGACTCTTATTTTCTAAAAACGTGTTTCTTAAAGTTGCACATTATTAATTGATCTATATTGTGAATGTTGCATGTGAATGTGTGATTACGACAAAGATTGCATATTATTGTATGCTTAAGATCTCTTTATTTTTATAAGCGTATCTGCTTTAATGTATAAGAACGGGAACATGTATTCATTTATGATGCTTGTTCTCAAAGATCAAATCTACCAGGAAAGAACTATTTGCATGTCTACATGTTATATTTATGATATGATTTTATTAAGATGCGTTAGAGTCTACTGAGTATGTTTTTATACTCGTTTTTTCAAAATAACACTTTCAGGTTTTGGAGCCGGTGGTGGATCGACGGGCAAAGGATACTAGAAGCTAAAATTTAGAAATTTGTATTTACTGTCCTTTAAAATTCCAAATTATTTATTTTATTACTTAAACCTAAATTATTTAGACAAATTCCTATTATTATTTATGAGATTTTCTGCATTTATTACTTATTTATGCATTTAAAGTTTATTTTAAAGATTAGATAGCGTCCCGGGCTTTCTAAATTCGGGGCATTACATATTTCATTCACCAGCTTTCTCTTGGCTGTTCATTCAACTCATTTAGGTTGATTGATGTTGGCCTTGTTCTCCACGCCTTCGGATTCTCTCGCACATGGAACCTTTGATTATGCCTCAGCAAAAATCTAATTGTTGTGAATAACGTATCAAAGTATTGTTGAAATGAAACTAACCAAAGAGATTCACAAAAGAAGTTGTTTCTTCAGCAATTTTTTATCTCTAGTGGACCTCTCAGTAGGATTCGAACCCAGATGAAGTCTTTTTCTGTCCGAAGAAATGATTCATCGAAATAATGAGTCAGCAGCTTCACATGGTGAAATGCAGCATCAGCTATGTTAACTAGTAATTAATTACAAGGTTGGTAGGAAAGAAAAAAAAGAAGGGTTGCTTCCTTGGCAAAGCTTGAACAAAGTTGAGCAAAAAGTTCTCGATTCGACTGAAAGCTATGACGAAACTTCAGTCAGGTTATGTTATAGAAAAAAAGAGCATTCTTGCATTTTTCCCTCCTACTAAGAAATTATTCATTCTTCAGCCATATTTTCTTACTACTAAAATGGAATTGTACATCCAGAATAGTCCTAAGAAGACATGATCCCAAGCCGATACTTGACATGTATCCTTTCTTCCAAGTCCATCATAAGGAAAATGAAAACCAAGATTTGATTTATCTGATATCAAACGGGAGCTACGAACAAATAGAACACCTTTTAGGAGTATCAATACCCTAACATGAATGGCAAATGCGTGGAAGTGATGTACCCAAAAATTGGCCATTCCTAACCGAATAGATAACAAAGCCATTTTGCCACCCACTGCTACTAAATCACCACCCCAAGTTAAACTGGTGCTTGCTATTGCATTAGGAGCCATTGCACCAGGTGCTAAAGCATGAATGTTTTGTATCCATTGAGCAAAAATAGGTTTTAATTGTATAACGGTATCTGAGAACATATCTTGAGGACGCCCTAAAGCACTCATGGTATTATTATGAATATATAAACCAAAACTATGAAAGAAATCAGGTAGCGATTCCTCCCACAGCGTTTTAACAACAAAAGTGAAAAGTAACCCTTTAGAAGAGACGTTTTAGAAATTCTTAGAACTTGACAATCAATTCATGAGCAAAACTAATGCATTTTTAAGTAAAGTAAGAAAGTGAATGAGTAGAATTAATGATGGAGATTTGTGTAGTACATGTGAGTTTAATTAGATATGTGTTTTGTTTGACTAAATTCAAATTTGAAAATATAGCCAACCTAACCAGTACGTTGTTCTTTTTTTTTTAATTGTTGTGGGTTAGGTTGGGTTTTAGAATAATGTTTTTTAGGATATTCCCAACTTGTAACCTATATATATATATATCATCCTCCTAGTTCACGTTCCCCCGTACAAAAACCTACTACAAATTCATAGCTCCTACTCACGAGTCGAGTCGGTATGTTTATGGAACTTCCACCTTGTTCAACGAGTGGTCCGGCATTCATATGGGTCGAAGCAGGAGAAAAGAGGCTTGGCGTGTACCGTGTACAATAATTTCTATATGCCTATTATGAATCTGTTATGTGGTTCTGCTCTTATACAAGAGAATTGCATCAAAAGAATTTCTATTTCGTTCTGATGCATGAGAAAAAGATGTGAGGAATCCTCTTTCGACTCTGACTCTTCTACTCCAGTTGTTACCTTTCTTTCTGTTACATCAAAAAGAGATAGAATCAGACCGATTCCCAAAATGCCTTTCTGAATATTCCTCAATGTCCTGGCTATTCACGGAACGTGAGAAGCAAATGATTATTTTTGCTGGAACAATTTTAAGTAAAATTCCTCCAATACCCTTCCCACTCCCATCCCACTTTTCCTTATATTTTTCCCTCTGCCTTGGGTTTTCTCGTGATACTGGGAGATCGGAAGAGCACACGATCTCTCAATTCCATAGTTGGGTCATCTAAATGCGGTACTTCGTTAGTGATCCTTTTACGGCATTGGCTTGTCACATGAGTCTAAAAAACAAGAGTACATAAATAGTATCGCTCTTGGAAGATGATGGGATAGAAATTGAATTCACCAAATCAAATGGAAGCCCACCAAATATGATCCATCTATTTTGGTGCGGGCCACGAGAGCGGTACCAAATCGAGGCATTTTAAGGCATAGCTTGTATCCATGCTGATAAGTGTATTTTATATGCAAAAATACTTCTTCTAACTTATTCAATTTTATATGAAATCAAGCAGATTTCTACCTAATTTGTGTGGATATGGTTCATATAGGTGAAAAGATCAAATTGGGGTGATACCAAGTGAAAATTATTATTTTTGAGTCAAATTGGAGCTTCACATTCAAGATATGACATCAAGGTGCGGTTGCTTGAGATTTTGGGGTGAAAAGATCAATGTCAACAAATTTGAGGACTAGATTGCACCTTGGGAGAACTTAAAAGAGACCATCTACGTTGCATTTTAAGAGAATGAGGACCTTTATGAAGAGTTCAAGAAGTTTGGAGACGTGTTTGAAGGAAGAAAAATGCTGAAAAGGACCATTGCTGCAAGAGAAAGTCAAAGCAGCGACTGAATTACGCATGTTGAAAGTAGGCCGTGGCAAGCATACCCGCGGCCACCCCCATGCTCTATGGAATTTTTGCTGCCATGGTAAGCAAGCCACGGCCACCCGCTTCCCGTATTGGAAAAAGACTCTTACACATTTTTTTGCCTGTTTTTGATACAATGGAGGGTTCTAAAGCGTCTCCCAATATAAAGGGACGAAAAATAACACCATAGAAAGACAATTCATCATAGAAAATCAATTTTGAAGGCTTGGGAACAAGAGGTGCTTGGAGATTGATGCTAGGGTTCTTTAGAAGATTGAAGAACGGAGTTCTTGTTTGGTGCAAAAGTTTTCTTCATTATTCTTCATCTTTTCTTTGCAAGAATTTGGTCATGTATTCAAAACCTATGAATGCTTATATCATGATTTTATTTACTATTTTTAACTAATTTTCCTTGTTGAGACAATCGATGAAGTAATAGACATGTTTTGATTGTGTTCATTCCATTCATGACTCTAATTATTATTGTGTGCTTATTTTCTATTGTAATCTTTATTTGCCCTTTTATGAGCCTGATCAACTTGTAATTATGTTTGTGAATTCGTAAGGAGACCGAGAGGTAAATCACCACTTTAGCACTTTAATAGAAAACATAAATTGCATAGAAGATAGGGATATACTTTTATGATTTGTGCAATCGTAAAAATGGTTTCTTATTAATTAATGCACTTGACTAGGTTGAAATTCACTCGAGAGAGGTTTTCAATTAAATTTGTGAAACTGGTTGTGAGTACGTGATGGTAAATTCTCTTGAGTGGAATTGCATAATTAGAACGCCTGTTTATTGTAGATTCGTGAGTCTCAACGCCTTCATTCATATATTTCCTATCATATCAATTTAAGTTGCTTCTTAGATTAAAGTAGATAAAGCATTTAAATTTTAGTTTAAACATCATTATTCTTTTAAAAACTTTTTAATTTCCTTATTCAATTAGTTTAAAATTATCCTAAGTGAAGTAGGTAACGGCTTTCCCTGTGGGATAGACATTTGGGACTCATCTCGTCCTATATTACTTGAATCGTATCGTGCGCTTGCGATTTTGCTTATCACATGCGCTTCATATTCGCCCGGACCCCTGGTAGAGCCTCCGACTCCGACGTAACTACCGTTCTTGAAGGACAATCAATTGAAGAACCGGGTACTCAATTAACATTAAAAACTTTTCATACCAACTCAAATTAAAGCCACGAAACAAGTAGCAGGTAAATTAGAATTGGAATTGGCGCAATTCCTTGTCGGGGAAGTTCTGACCCACATGAAAGGCGTGGTGTCTGACGAATAGATTGATAGCAAATTTTTGGCTCTAGTCGAACTTCTATGAAAATCTCTAATTCTCTTCCGCCTTATCCATTTCTCTAATCTTGTATCTTATCATAATTTTTCTTTTTTGTACTTAAAAAGTCTATTTTGAATTTAAACCAGTTTCACTTACCTTTTTTTGGTATATAAATTGCCAAGCGCTTATGTTGTCGCCTAGCGTATTTTTTATTTTATTTCAAAAATACAAACCTAAACATCTAAACTTCGATTGACTCTCGAATTTTGATGTGACGTCTAGGGTATGTTTTAATTTCATGCCTTTTATGTCTATGGATGCTTAAGTTCAAGCAGTTCTTTTTTTCGTTTCTTAAACAAATCGAGCCATAATTTTTTTTTGCTATACTTTTTTTTGTTTAACTGTGACAATATCATCAACTAGTATAATAAAATTAATTTCATAAATAAAATGGTAGAGTATGATAGTAGATGAGATTCACAATTCAATTCAATAACTAATAGATAATTATCAACATTCAATTGCTTTATAGATAGATTTGATTATTTAATTGTCTAACTAATGGATAAGTTTCCACATGCTTGAAATTTATAATTTTTTAATACAAAGGGACATGGGGGAAGGGAAATTCGGAGAGAGAGGCACGTGTGGATCGAACTCGGGACCTCCAACCCAAAATACAAGCATCTTAACCATTAGAGCGCAATTCAAATCACAAATTTGTAGTTTATAATTAAGCATATATATATATATATAGTTAGTTTAAGTTAATTGAAAATTATAATTGTAATTTTTTTGTAGTTTTTCCTGGTATGAATATTAATAATTATGACTACTTTTTCTTGAAGAATGTATGACTACTTTTATGTATTACTAGTAATGCACGAGAAGCACTATAAATGAAACAGTAGAAATGTAAATATCAATATCATTATTAAAAATGCACCATGTAATAAAAATATATTACAACACTAAAAAAAATTAAAATTCATAATAAGATTTAAGCTAAACTGTAAATTAACTCTTTGAATTAGATCCTAAACTTCACTCTAAATGGATGTCCTAAAAATTTTCACACATTTATTTCATTACAATCTGGCTTCAGTGTTTAGCTTCATCACTTAACCAAAGCATTCTTTGAATTCCACAAATGACATCATCATCCAACAGCCTCCGGACCATTTTCTTTGCATAAATTATCTATCAAACAGTAATGATATACTTCCCCGTTGGTTTACCAATTAGTTCACCGGTTTACATTTTTTAACCCTAAAATATCTAAAGCTCAAATTATTTAAATGCCTTAATTGATATTTTTACCCTTTTTTGTTAATACACAACTGGTGAACTAATATGGAAGTTTATCATTACTCACCATCAAATGCTACACTTGCAGCAAAAGACTAATTAAGAATAAAGTGCTTAATCTTGACATTAAATTAAATTAAACTAACTAATATAGTGCAAGATAGTATCATCAAAAGTGATACTATTTATTTAGACTAGAAATCGGTCTCTAGTCTAGTTGACATAACTACATTGGAGGATGAATTGATATGTATAAATACATGGAGGTCCTCATTTATTCAATTACCAATAAAGAGATGACAACTAAACTGGAGACCAGTCTCCGGTATAGATAAATAGTATTATTCTATCATCAAAGAAAATTTACCCGAGTGGGTCTACATCAATCCACGTAATCCAGCTTAGGATCATGTTGCCTAGCAGTCTTGTACATATTACGCAAATATGTTTTCTCCATAATTAGAGCCTGTAATTTGCTTCAAACTCTTCAATATAAGCCTCAACAACATGAAGTTGATTTGCATGTTGGATCAATTCTCAAAGAATAAATTCACCTAAATTAATTAATTATACATTCACTTAATGCACTGATTAACTGAATGATTATGTGAAGATTAAAGGAAGTCAAAGCTCGGTCCATATATCAGTGGGCCCCATCACACGGTCAAAGGCCAAGGAAATTCGAGACTCAATGATAGGACTAGTGAAACAATTCATAAATCAAGTCTAAATGGGAGAAGCACGGAAGGCTGGGATTGATTTGGAAGCAATGGAGCCAAGAGAAATCCTTTTGATGGAAGTAAGGACCAATCATGTGGAAGAAATGGAGTTTGAGGACTAAAGGGGGTTAAAAATCAAGTTTTGGGTCGATCTGGAGCAAATCAGAAAGTTCAGGGACTAAAATATAATTTCTGGAAAGATTCCATGCAGCCACACAGAAAGTCCATGTGGCCGCACAGTGACTGCTAGAACTTTCCATTTTGGGCAGAATGTTTAGGGCGGACGCCCTCTTGAGGCAGTGTGCCAGCACTATTCCTTCTTCAGCTGGGCGGCAACGACAAGTTTTGAATTTTGAAAGCAATTTTGTTTTCTTTCTCATTTTTTCTTGCATTTTCTTGGTTCCAAGACACCCCTAGTATAAATAGACCTCATCTCTTATGTCTTGAACTTAGGTTGGATATTAAGACTTGAATGTGAGAATTTTCTCTCTTCCATTTTTCATTGTTCTTCTTTGAATTTAATGAACTCTTAAGGGCTAACTTCTCTTGGGGAATTGATCCTATATCTTGAGTGCTTTCATCTACTACTCTTGTGGGTTAGGGTTTGTATCGTAGTTTACTTGGGTGGGATTGTTTACATTCAAGATCAACTATTTCCAATTCTTTAGCTTTCTTGGGAAGAATCCATTCTTGTTGGAATCTTTGGTTAATATACCAAAGGGGTTCACATCATGCATAGAGACATTTAATATTTATCTGCAAAAGTGATGTTCAAGATAGATCGAGTACTGTAGGATACTTCTAGACTAGAATAGCCTAAGCAGGACGTATCTGGCTCTCTAAAATGTTTATAGTATTGGTGTGTAAAGTAAATTCAGCACATAAAAATAAACTCAACAGGAACACACGATTTATTGACAAGGAAACCCCTCAGGAAAAAACCATGGGCATCCTTGCCATGGGAGAGAAAAACATCCACTAGATAAAAAATAGTTAGTACACGAATTGATTATATCAACATGCACAAGCAACAACAATAACAAATAAATTCAAACTCCATGATTTGAATTTCCTTAAAGCACCTCAGTGCTTGGTCAGCTGCTCATGTGTGTGTACTCTGAACATGTGATCTTACCAATTGTGGACTGCCAGCTTTTTTCCCCTTCACTCTTATCACCAGTCGGTCGGCTTCTCAACCTTCTCAATTGTCTCTACAATATTCGGTGCTTTCAAAGCAGTACTACAGCTTCACTACTTATAGGCCTCTACTTAATTATAAGTATGCAAGACAGGCTGCTTATCCTTGTTTAAGAGATAATCCATTTTCTCTTATCCCATATGGTGCAAATCCTGTTACGAAGATAACCCTTTATATCTTATCTTAAGAGATAAGCCTTATCTCTTATCTCCTTGTGGTGTAAATCCTGTTTAAGAATATTCTTTAACCCTGCAAGACA
This sequence comes from Nyctanthes arbor-tristis, assembly GCA_963692815.1. Classification (NCBI taxonomy): domain Eukaryota; kingdom Viridiplantae; phylum Streptophyta; class Magnoliopsida; order Lamiales; family Oleaceae; genus Nyctanthes; species Nyctanthes arbor-tristis. The sequence goes on from CAVNYN010224706.1 coordinate 28,774, forward strand.
TAATCTCTTATTAACAAAAAAACTCTTAACAAATAATAATAATTTGTTAGTCAATAATCAATTTTTAATGGTCAAACCAAATTAGAAAATATACCAACAAATTCATATGTGTGTGTGTGTGAAGATCAGGCTTGTAATTTAGAAAGATGCCAAAAGTGCTAGATAATAATCTTTTTGTACATAGCTTAGAAAAATGTCTTTAAATTCTGTAAGACATTGTCTGCCTCCTCCCGTTAATTAGAAAACTATAAGTCTTCAACATAAGGAAAGAGCACTGCGAAAACTGAAGGAGCTTTCAACTTTTTAACATTTTAAAAGCAAAACAAAAATGTAACATTTTCCTCACATATATTCTCAAGAATTCATCTGATTGAATTGAGAAATAATGATTCTCAATGCAATATGGCTGTGATTAAGAAAGCATCGTGATGTGCAATATCGTTCATTTTAGGTTTTAGTTTATGTGCCTTATTCCACTATTAATCTCATAAATAGATATATTAGGGCTGGGATACTCCAGGCCAATAAGAAACTGACATATGGGTTCTTAGACCCCATTTTTGGGACACTTGAACAATGTGCAGGTTGCTAATTGGTGTATAGTACTGTATTAACTTAACCCTGGAGTACTGGATATTTTCTCCGGTACCTACAACCTCCCTCCAATCTCTTTTCATCTATAATAAAATTAATCATCTGATATTTTCATTTAAATATTCAGTAAATAAACAAATACTACAATTTTACCGAAGCAGCAAAAAATTAGAAAAGGAAAAAAAATCAACATTAATGATAGCCAAGAAAATTTTGCCTGATCCTTCTAACTGTGCAACCTGACCTTGCTAAAACAATAAAAAGAAATTGAATTTGACATATCAATTCCCTACCACTCTTATCATGGGCAGAAACTCCAATTCATGACCACACAAACCATTCAACAAAACAATATGTATAGAATTTCGATAAAGGAATTATGAGAAAAGGGAGAGGCAGAATTAGGAGGAAGGTAGAATTTTGTATGAAAAGAGAGTGAAGATAAAGAAAGAGTGTTCTGTAATTGTCAATTCATTCCATAATCTCCATTCATCCATTACAACTCTAATTTAAAGACTCCACTAGTTAACCGCGCTAAACTGTTTATAAGAACTAAATAAGAAAACTAACCCACTAATGCAAAGAAATAGACCTACACGAAACAACAAGGCAAAACTAAATGAATTAATTTGAATAACTGCCAACCCACTTCTGCATGCACATATCACAAAATTCCTTAGAGGAAAATTAAAAAGTTAATGAATGCGAATCAATTCCACCCCCCCTCCCGCCAAAAAAAAAAAAAGGAAAAGTTAAAGTTGAATTTAAAAAATACCAAGGGGGTTTGAGAAACAAAAAGAAGCTTAACAAATTAGCGGCAACGGCACTTCGTTTGCAAGTTGACCATAACAATCGTGTAAATGACAATGGTGTGCAGTTATTTTTGTAGTATATATAGATAGATTAGTATTAAATAGTATTCTTAAGTTAAATATTGAAATTTTAATAATATTTATATAATGCTTCGTAAAGTACCGTTCTGTGTCCTACATTTTATGAAAACGATGTTTCTGCGTCTTGTGTCGTGTCGTGTCCCGTTTTTGTTTCCATGCAACCTAGGACATTACTTCTAGATAAAACACATCATGATTCAAACATGGCATATATGTTCTACACAATGCGTGCCAAAACAAGCCTCGATCATTCCGCTTGAAGACAAGAAATGTTTCTGTCCTTCCTGTTTCATTTCTTCACAGAACCTGATAACAACATGAATGTCCAAAAAAGCAACAATAACAAGTTGTTATTCAGCACAATTTCAACTTGCAATTACAAATGCAGACATCTTTCCTTCTCTTTTTGCCTAGCCTTTTCTTAGTTCATACTTAGAGCAAGTTTAACGTGGAAAAAAAAAAACGCAAATTTTGGGGTTTTTCCCCCACCAAAACCATTTAATGAGAGGGGGAGGGGTCTTTTTTTTTTTTAGGGGGTTGGGGGAAGGTAAGAGAGGGGCTAAATTTAAAAAAATATATATTTTGTAAAAAATTGAATATCATTTGTATGATAAAAAAAGTAATGAAAAAATAATTTGTAAAAAAGTTTTAAAAAATAAACAAAATCCTTAAATATGTCCCCCCCCCTCCGGTTTTTCCCGTTACACATTATTTAGAAATAGGTTTTTCCCCCTTGATTTTTTCCTCTTAGCTTTTTCCCCTCACATTAAACTTGCTCTTAGAGTAAGATTAACGTGGAGTGAAAAAAAAAACCCAAAGGGAAAAAACCCGAAGTGTAAAATTGAAGGGAAAATTAAAGTACCTATTCTCAGACAATGTATAGGGGAAATTGTGGGGGAAAACATATATATAGGGAGAAATTTTTTATATTTGGCCCAACAATTGGACACATGGCAAACTTTAATTGGTTACCATAATTTTTCAAATTAAAAAATTGCGAGGGGAATATATGAGGGGCTAAATTTAGCCTTTCATTTACCCAATTCCCCAGCTTCCTATATTCCCACTCGAGCGGGATCAAAGGGGATGAATTATTCTCGTAGCTAAATGCCCAAGTTGGGTAGGTATAGAGGATCAAGAGACTGTACTCGCCCTTCATCTGACGTGTGCTCTTCCGATCTCAATAGCAAAGAAAGCAGCAAGAGTGGAGAGAACAAGCTCTTCAAGCTTAGCTTCGGCAAGAGCAACTCGAGAAAGCAATTCAGTTTGTGAGGAACTTCTCCCCTCTCCCCCAACACTATTTGCTACACTATTTGCTATTGTATGGTGACAAAACCCAAATTACATTAATTGTGCTACACAAGGGACATAAGAACAGAGGAGAAAAAAAGTATCAATAAGAAATATAAGATGTCGAAGACGTATTTGATATGTGTGCATGTCTACGTGTCTATCTACCTATCTCTATAGGCCTTTTCACGGGAAATCTGAAATTATTTTTTCACCCCTTCGTTCCGATGCTGGCCAATACAGGGTAGGGAGTGACCAAGCAAAGACTAAAAGTGTAACACAAGAAATTTCATATTCCAGTCTAGATTAGCAGTTTATCCAACAAGAAGCCAAGTGTACCACATTAACATAAAATTAAAGACACAAGCTGGTGTGTTTACTTTTAGAATTAATAATGTTTCTTCGTATAGTTGATTTATTCTGCACCAAATAGCTAAAAACAACCCATGATTAGAATTCTGCACCTCTACTAGTTTTTTGAATTTCATCTCATCAAGATGTTCAATCACATGACTGCAGGACAACACCTCTGTTAGAAGTTCAAAATCTCATAGATGAATAATAATCATAAATTTATTGTTTAGTGTTTACCATATTATTATCTTCAAAAGAATTTTCAGAACTGTAATGCCACCTACAGAATCAACGTCATGTCTGAGAATATCAATTGCATTTTGCATTTTCCTCCTAATTACCTGGTGACCGGCTTATAGCTTTCTCCACTAATATTTTTGAAGTAACTTCAAGACCTCTTACCTCACAACTTTGTAGCCTGGTTTAACAATCATAGGTGAATACATCAATGCTATATGCAAATAGGAAGCTGCTAAAGTTCCGAGTACCTTAGCAGATTCTATAAACGACTCCAAAAACAAGTATCTTTTAAAGAGAGATATAAAAAGTATTTGAAAGAGACCAAAAAAACAAAAATTTAGAAAAAAAAAAAAAAAAGGTTGTAATATGCTACACTAGAAGTAAATGCTTTAAGAAGCCAAATCAAAATTGTGTTTATGAGACATGGTAAAATATAAATGAGTATGATTGCATAATTAAATTGGTCAAAATAAATCCACAAACAAGCAATTCCTTATTCATAATAGCAACAATTCTGGGATCCAAAGGAGGCTTATGTAATAATTTTAAAGTCTCTCATGCACGAGGATTTAACTACAGCAACACCAGGATAAGGATACTAAGCTGGTTGATGTATCATAGTCAAAAATTCCAGAATAGACAATACAGATCCACTGTAATAGCTTATGATAGAAAATTTTTCTTAGGACTCACCGTGTTTCTTCTTAATTAATTCTATAGCTTCAAGAAAAATAAATACTCCCTTCTTTCCCAGATTATTTTCCTTTTCCGGCTGCCCCAAATGCATAGGCTTGTTTTTAAATTGAGGAATATTTATATGTTGTTTTACCAAAATAACCTTATTTAATTTATCTAACCATAACTATTATTTTAATGGTTGATCATTAAATAAGGGTAAATTAGAAAAATCACTTATAAAATTTATTTTTTCCAATAAGTTTTCTTAATCTTTGTGAATAAGCAAATAAGCCAGCCTATATGATTGGGACGGGCTGAGTAAATAACATAATCATAGTAAGAATCATGTGCAGGAAATCGAACAACAAACTAATAGATAAAACTTAGTTCAAGAAAGGTTTCATTGTTGATTTTAATGCATAATAATGCACGAAGTAAACAATAATCAAAAACTAAACTTTTTTTTTTCTTTCATGCTATTAGAGGTTGGCTAAGGTATCCTTTTTAGCCACTCCTTTTTGGTTTCTTTTTAACAAAGACTTGAGAACCTAAAAGACCAGCATCAGATTGCTAACATGTTAGCTGAGATCACAACTTTAATTTCAAGTGCTCAACATTCTCAATGTTATTCTTGGGTGAATGTGAACGAAAAACTAACTGCAGCAAAAAATAAAACATATAGAGAAAGGGGAAAAAGAGACAAATAGAACAAACCAAAAGTCTACTTATAGGGCTGAAGTAAAACATGAGCTAGAAAAATAATTAAAGAAATCTTGATTTTATAAGAACCTAATCAAACCTAAAGTAATTAACTAATTAAAACTCAATATTGCAACATTTGATTTAACACTTAAAGATCCCAACTTTTTAACAATTGTAAGGGTTAATCATGCCCCTTTGGCACTAGAACAAAAGCATGTTTTTCTTTAGAATTTCAAGGTTTTGGCAAGAATTTGATATAGGATCATAAAGAGAAAACATCTGGAGTCTAAGACTAAACAATGAATTTCAAGGTTTTAGCAAGAATTTGACATAGGAACATAAAGAGAAAACATCTGGTGTCTAAGACTGAACAATAATTAGACCTTGTTTGATTCTCATTATTTGTCCAAATTTAGAGAAATTATAATGAGGAGAGAGGTAAAATGTGTATTGGAAATGTAAAAAGTTTTGAAATATGTGGTTGTAATTGAGCAGTTGTCAAATCAAATGTCAAATCAGTAGTAGGTAAAATTATAATTTTAGAAAATAATTAGAATCAAACAAGCTCTTAGTTTGTTAATTGAAGAGTTATTAACAAAATGTGAGCCTGTATTTTACAGGTAAATTTTCCAAGAATTGAAAAGATCCCAAATGCTAAAATTACTAAAAATAAACTTCACCAACCGTACAAATCCTAGAACACACAAATATCCCACATCGGAAGCTAAACGAAAAAATTATCAACATAAATATTAGAATCAAGAAGTCAATGGTCATGACCTTACTTGAACATGATCTGTTCTATAGGCTCGTACCTCTGTATCTTTGAGTTCTAAGGAGACAAGAAAACCATGTCTGGTGGATGACACATGCCCGCTTATCTCGAGCGGGATTAACAGCCTTACGGCTCTGGCTTGGGGCCTTTAGGGTAGTAGAGGATTGCCCTCAGCTGCAATTAGTCGAATGCAATGGTCAGGCAGGTTTCTGCCAATCTTTTTTTGCAGCCTTTTTAGGAAGATCTTGGATAATGTCAAAAGAAAACAGATTGGAAGCTTGAATTTCTATCTCTTTTGTTTTGTGGAAATTGTGTTTTCTAGCTCAGTAACTTCTTGTAGTAAATGAGGCTGAATTGTGAATTTGGATTATGATGCAAAAAAGCTAAGAATTCCAAGAATCTCCAGCGTCGTTCTTATTTCTGGAGCTGCAATTAGAGAAAGATTATTATACCAAAAGTAGGAAGGCAATTGTGCTCCATGAAAAATAGGGAGCGATGGCGAAAAAAATGCGGAACAAGCCCCAGGTTCGGCATTAGTGACAGTAGATGATAGGCCATGTTTGGTTAAGCTTGAGTTCAAAGTGCACTTTTCCCCAGGGGACAAAATTTTACTTTGGAAATTCTGGGTTGATTTTAGCAATCAAATGATAATTCGTTTTCATTATAGTGTTGAGATGTGCGTTGTACGTGTTTAGTGTTCTTCTAATGCTATTTTGAGATATTACTTATCTAAATATTAATTCTTTATAATTGTAGAAAGAAGATGAACGCACAATTGTCTTAGCTAAAATAGATCCTTTTGTCTTACCAGACGTATATTAAAGAGTCCACTAAAACCTTAAAAAAGGAATCAGAAGTTGTATTTAATAAGGAGACAAATTTTACAGAGGGACTTCAGGGATGAGCAATTGTTTCCACCTGTCATTTTTGTCAAGAATAGGTACAAATAAGTTTTTTTCAAGAAAAATATGATCAAAATACATGGAAACCAAGATCATATAAGCACAAAATAAATAATGATCATCATAAATTTGGATTTCTATATAAAATGTCTTTATCTGAAATAGAATGAAAACACTTTCATATAATTATTACTCACCAACCTGTTATTCATACAAATCTATTAAAGTAAATGAGAAATCAAAATCGATTGGTCTCGATGAGTTGAAATTTTGAAGATGGAATGGGGTTCAAATTTAGAGTTTTGGCAAAGAAACAAAAATAATGTTGCCTGTCATGGGAGGGTTTTTTCTTTTTAGTTGAGCTCTTGTTTGTCTTGAAATTTTGAGCTTTTATCCTCACAAACAATACACTGCTTTCCTTTATTACTGTGAGCACATATACACATACAAACATATAACTTCCTGCCAATTAGTAAAACTAATTTCAAATAACATGAAAGACGTTTTAATTCTCTTTATTTTGCTTTTACTTTTCTTCTCTTTCATTGAAAAATATATCAATAGTTAACATGGTAAAAAAAATTGAAAAAAAGGAGGGAAAAAGTCCCAATGAATTGCACTAAACTGCCAATTATTTGAGTTCATGATCATGACCTAATCTCGTAATTGAGCTACTATATTTTCTCCTCCCAACCATCCAAGAATAGAAGCTGTGTTCTAAATGTTATTGACTTGCATAGCATGCTTTTCATCCTTTCTGTGTCCTTTGCATTCTTCCTCTAATATCCTTTTCATCTTATTAAGTCAAATGAAAACCAAGTTGTCACTCGTGATTCATCAATTCTAAGCACTTCTTTCCAAAAAGAAAAAAAAATAATATACAAATAATGATCACAAAAAAATGAATTAAATTCAATTTGTTTAGAAAAATAAAAAAAACACAATATCAAACTTACAACAATGTATACAACTACCTAGTGAATTAAAGCTATATGGAGCAATTTGTGTATGTATACATCAGGCAATTTAGAAAAGATATTTAATGCAAATATTAAATAAAATATTGGACATTTGAGGAGACAACAAAACATTAGATGTCATAATATGCTATCAAATACTAATTTATGTTTAATTATAAAAATAATATAATTAAAGGATAAATGTGTAATTATAAAATATGGGTGAGGGTATTATTGCCCAAAAATGTTTCTCCAAGTTATTCTCTGTTACATATAGTATAGATTAATTTATATTATCTTCATGTTATCTGGTTTTATGGGTTTGGAATAAAAAAATATTATCATAATACATGATACTGCCTAACTAAAAATTATTTCTACAATGCCATTTATCTAAAATAATGCTAAAAAATAAAATTTACTATAAATAATAGTTACATTAACATGATAAGAACAAAATTTCATTATTATTTGGTTGATATTAAAAATTTAATTATTCCTTATATTGGGTAGCTAACATAAACTTATAAAAACTTCACCATACCACAAAAAAAAAATATATATATAATTTCATATTGTTTAATTTTTTTAAATAATTATATATATATATATATATATACATTCTTCCCCTGGAACACACAAGTTATAATCTAGTTATATATAAATCAGTGAAAAGGGAGAAAAAAAAAAGAAAACGAAAAAAGAGACATTTAGGCGGGAAACATGGTCAAAAAAAAAGTCAAACTTAAGTACTTTTATATAAATAAATAGAGATAGAGATGATGTTATTTCTTCAGAATGGCTCTTAAAAGCATTGCACATATGCATAGAGAAGTAGAAAGAGTTTAGAGCTTGCTCTTGGGAGCTTTGTGCAAAAGGAAATCCCCATAACAAGCTCTTAGCTAGTTGATTAAAAATTGAGAAGAACAAGCTATAATATTTGAATTAGTTTGCCTTCACATCCTTTAAACAATTTGAATTTCTTCAATTCTTTGTTGTAAACCGCGTTAAAAAAAATAACCCCTCCGTTTCATAAAAATAGTCATTTTTTATCCATTCCAAATCAGTGGCGGATCAAGAATTTTCTAATAACACGGGATTGGGCTACAATAAAAAAATTCAGTTCGACTAAGAAATCATTAAAAAATTAAAATTTTTATATGGAAAAATATTTTAAAAAAATTTGGATAACACGGGCTACGGCCTGGGCCTAGATTCGCCAGTGTTCCAAATTATAGTTTACATTCTTTTAGTTAATTCCTTATTAGTTTTCTTATGTATCCATATTTATATGCATTATGCTCCCATTATTTCTTAGTCTCAAAGTTTGGATTTGCTTTTCTGTAATTATATTTACACCACAACTTTTACTAATTACGACACAATTTTAATTCTTTTTCTTATTTACTAAAAAAGACATTAATTAAATGACTTATATGACTATTACATTTTTAGGTACATCAAAAAATGAAAAACTTGACCTATATTCTTACATACAACACCGATAAGAACCATACATACAAACAATGGCGGAGCTAGCACACGAATGTGGGGTGAGCCGGATCGAAAACTCAAAAAAGGTTATATATAAGCTTTTAAGTTTTCGACTACTCAGACTCTAGTACATTAGGCTAAAAAGTTAGTTAGACCCAACGATTTTTTACTTTAGCAAATTCATCAATAAGAGAATCTATATCTATTGTGCTAATAAGTTCTCTTTCAATAAAAATTGTCAAACTATCAACAAGCTAGTCATCATCGATCTTGTTGCGAATTGCAGTCTTCACATGTTTCACCGCCAAAAATGCTCTTTCAGTCGTTATCGTAGAAACAAGTAATGTTAACATAAGGCGAGTCAACCTTGTTATCATTTTGTAGTCCTCCGCCTTTCTTGTTTCCATCAACTTTTCACACAAATTTGCAAGAGTATATCCATCAATCTTGTTATCATTTTGTGTATATCTTATTGGCCTGAAGAAAGAATGCAATGTAGTTTTGCCTTTCTTACTAGGAGGCTGTTGTGTAGCCATAATTTCATCTATACAATTATAGTATTTAATAAAATCCATTAGAAAATTTATTTTGCCTTAGATAATTCAATTACTAACAATAAAGAAGAATAATATCGACAACCAACCAACAAGTCAAGAAGCCAAATAATCAACCATATACAAACAAATCTCCATCAATCATCAAAGTATAAATTGCCACTATATTCAATGACTAATTATCAATTCAAAATCAATACTAAATTACTATAAATATATTTTATTCCTAATTCCCCTTGGCAAAATTATGATTTCCTTCAACCATTACTTATGATTTTCTTCTTATTTCTTAATTCCTTTGTCAAAGACCATTCTAATATTTTCCTAATTCAAGTATTCAACCATTAGTCATTATTTAAATTATGATTTTCTTCAACCAACAGAAAGAAATCATTTATATGCTCTTAAAGACTTGAACTCTCTACATGACTATATATGAAATTCAACCATATAAATATGAAATTCAACTTTTCTAATGTCCTAATCACCTATGTATATCTAATATATGAAATTAAAATCTATATAATTATGAAGGTTAGAGGTATTTGGCTATTTGCTTAGATTAGAGCAAAATTAATTTAGGAATTAAGGCTAGAATAAATTACCTATTGAAGCTGAAAACTAGATGAGGAAGAAGCCTTCTGCCCCTCTCCGCTGTCGTCCAACCTTCGCTTGCTAGAACATTTGCTGTGGCCGCTCCTCCGAATTGGAATGAGGCTGCCGGCTGGGTTTGTCGATTGAAGTCTCAAGTACAGAGCAATTGGCTTTCAGCTTTTTGCAATTTTGTTTTAGAGTTCAAGGCCTTTCATTCCTTTTAGTTTGTTGGGATGTGACCTTTTTTTTATTGTTTCATTCAATTTGGGCTGTGGCTGAAATTAAAAAGGGGTAGTTAAATATATACAAATAGTTACATTTCCATCTTGCACAAGCCATGACAAATTATGGGAATTGTACAAATCAGATGAATAATGCAATTCAATTGCAAAACTACTAACAATTAATGCATGAAAAATACAATTATGAATTTTTAATTAATAAATAAAGGAAATAATATATATATAGAGACACACACACACACTTATATATGGAAAAGCATGCAAAATTGTAGTGAGAGTTATGTGTCACAAACTCAAATTAAGATAACAGCTAAAAAAATTGAATGATCAATTAATGCATGGGCGTACATTGGGTACAAAAACTATATAAGTCACATTCAACCAATATTGATGCAACAATTGAATTTAAATATTTTTGCTATGAAGATTTATGCATTTTCTTTGAAAGGCTTGATCAATTGGTCAATCAGGTATGAAATGTTTCTTTACCACCGTGACTAACATTTGTTATGTATTCAACACAAAAAATGATGACAGATTGTGGCATCAATGGTTTTACTATGTCGAAATATAGAAAAGAAAATGATGAATGTCTCCCTTTGATTGTGTTTCAAATTTCGATTCAGAATGTAAGAAATATGTAATTACAGCCTTTTAAATTTTGATCCCGATTATGTATCGTTGAATGGATATGAGTTGTTCCATTTGATTGTGATTGAATCAAAATGTAGGAAAATATGTGTCTACAAATTTTTTAACATTGATTTATGGGTTTTCTGTGGCATGCATGTGTAATTGTAGGTAAAATACTCTCTCAATTTGCTTTAATGAGAAAGAAAGTGGATATTAGTTTAAATATATAGTGTATACGATTTTTTTCTTGTTTTTAAAAGAATATTTTTATTCATAGGACTATAGCGGAAATTAGCGCTTCTTTGATGTGGCTCAGACAGAAGGCAATCATTTCACTGGTATGTAAATGAAGGGTGTACTTATCCCTTGTATGTTGAATCCAACAATCCAAGCCAACACAACAGCAATGGTAGTGATGAGGTTGGCAGCTTAAATATTGGCAAGTATAGATTTGGTGAAAATTTCGTTTTTGTCCAACATGTATGATTCCTAGATGTGATCTACAAGGCAAGATATGTGTGACCTATCCATCTTGCAATAGAACTAATACAAATAGTCACTCATGCTTGATAGGTGTTTTTATCGGTAGTCACGGACAAGCAAGTAACACAATAGTTTTAGAATGCATCCATTAATCACACTGGGAGCAAAATGCATAGTTACACACCATGAGATGCCATAGTCGACATGAAGAACAAGTATGGCATCACAACAAACTCCACAAGGCATGGCGACGTTTGGAGCACACTTTAATTCATTGAGAGGCAACTCTTTGGAAACATACAAGGATCTCTTATTTTGTTTTGTAGTCGGAAACTTTGCTTCCAAGTATTCCTCTTTCTTTAACTATGTAATTGTTTCACAACGTAATTGTTATTCAATGACTAGTCTTGATTTACTTCAATATTTTGCCCTTTTTTTACTTGTACTTGTTCTTATTTAATTTGAAAGAAACATGTCTGATATTTCACTTCTACTTATTAAAAGGTTATAATATTTCACTTCTACTTATTTCTTTAATTTCTGTTTGCTCTTATTTGTTTTGGATTCAACAACAACTAAAATATCGATTAAGTGACACCAAAATATTGGCACTTGAAAATGATATTCATTTGACGATATTCATGTAAAGATCACTACATGAAGATGTACTAGTTATCGTAATTACAAGGATTATTATATGTTTTAGCTACAACCCAAAATAGCATGAGTGTGGACCAGAGTATTTGAAGTAGATAAAACAGGAGACATGATACAAATAAAAAGTGAAAAAAGAAACAAACAAATCATGAAGTCATCTAGTTGTAAAATACAATTTCAAATATCACCTTAATTCTCATAATTTGAAATTGAAAAAAATAAGGGCTACAAGCAAGGTGCGGTACATTGAATTGGCGTAAAAAAATATGGTAATGTGTGTGTAGATATATATATGATATTAAATTTTAATATATATTAATGAATTTAAATATATTAATAATAACATATATAAAATATAGCTAATATATATTATATATGGTATCGTAAAAGTGACATAAGTTATGTAAAAAATCCTTTTGCAATAAAAAAGTAATTACCTGATTTTTGCAAATTAAGTTTAAAAGTACCAAACTCCATCCATGTAATTTTCCTAATTAAAAACTTAAACCCTTAGTCCGTTTAGTGCCCCCGAGCCCGATTTGAAGATCCCTGGCCGCCCATTAAATATATATATATATATATATATTTAAATTCTTAACACAGCTTGGGTTAGGCAGAGGCCCAATATGGCCCCCCTTATCTCCACCGTTGCATACAAATATATATATATATATATACACACACACACATATCTCTGTTTAGAACATAACAAGTAAACCCAAGATTGATACCTTTATGTGTGCCTCATGAATATTGGGTATCTTCTCCTCCTGTAAGATAAGAATCGAACTTCCATTGTATAATATTTAAAAACCTATGGTGATTACATTATTCTAGTAATAGTAATTAAGTAATTTTCTATTCTCCTAGTTAATCAGATGTTAATGGGAATTAATTTATTTTATTTTATGGCTTTTTTATGCTTCTTGTTGTTACATAAACGAGAGACGTGTTTTTGGTAAGGTTAAAAGGAATATGTTAGAAAATTGTGAATGAAACAATTAAAAGAGGATAGTAATTATGAATTTAGATTCGACTCGTGAGGAATTGTAGGATTGTTTCATGTTGTCAAATCCGTATGGGAGCATTGTTGATTGTTGTATTTTTGCTTGTATCATTATTTAGTTTATCGCAATTTAGTTCGACTTTAAAGTTTTCGATTAATTTACATTTTACTTGCAAACTCAATTTTCCCATATAGTTTCGGTTAAGTTTACAATAATTAAATTGAGATTAAGAAAGTCTCTGCGGGACGATATATACTTGTGTGACTAGAGTGGTCAAAAAAACTTGTATGCCGAAAAGCTCGCAAGCTAGCTCGCCGCTTGCCACAAAAAAGAGAACAGCTTGCGAGCTACTCAGGCCTGGCTCGCAAAAATGTGAGCCGAGACTCAAGCTTGGACACATGTCCAAATATGACGACCTGAGTTCGAACACTCTCTGACAAGCCAAGCTTCACTCGATGAGCTTTTTTGCCATGTCTATGTGTGACTATACACTTGCGAAATAAGCACGCAACATAAAACATACTGTTGAAATATATCCTTGCTAGAAATGAAATTAATTACAATGATAATTTGACCAAAAACAAGAAGAACTAATGAAAGAAAGAAAAAGAGTAAAGTCTTCTTCTTCAATGGTCTTCCAGAGATGGTGGAATCGAATAAATCGATCAGGTTCAGATTATTAGTGCTAAATAGTCGCCAACCAACAAACACTCATCTTAAATCGAACCACAAATAGCCACAAACCAATGAACCAAAACTCCTCTATGTTTGTTCATGGTGAAGAGACTTTCTCAAAGGCAGTGGAAAAGGCTCGGGGTGATGTTAAGAAAGGAAAAACCTACCTTTATAAGTCAGTAAAGAATAACAAAGAAAGGAATAAAATTAATCACCCAATCATCCTCCAAGGCAGTGTATAGAAATCTGCCTAAATGAGGAAGAAAACCAAGAATCTCAATTTCACCAAATATCATTATTAGTACTATATAAAAGAGGGAATGAGTGTAAAACATTCACTTCCTCATTTTACCCTTGTCATTTTTATTAATGTCAAGAGTACCCTTTCAATTTTACAATTGATTAATGTTTAATTTTACAATTTTTTAATTCATATAAATAATTATGTCATTAATTAGTATTTTGTATAGTACTAATTATGTAGTAAATAGTATTTATTAAGTAATAATTACTTATGAGTGTGGTTTTTTATTTTTATTGAATTGATAAATTTTTTCATTAAATAAATTTAATTTGCTTACAAAGTTTTTATTATGATTCTTTTATTTGAGTTTAAAGGAAAAACTTATTTCATTTAGTTTTATTTAAAAATATGTTTTTATATTAACAAAAATATTTACATGAATTTTTATATAATTTGTCCCCGCATTTTTTTTTTTTGCAAACATTTGTCCCTATAATTTTGTTAAATAGAACAGTTCAAAGTGTGTACAATTCCCCTAATTTCAAAACAAAATACAATTAGATTTAATGCTCTTTTTTTCAATTTATTAGACATAATTTGCCTAAAATTATTACTATTAACTTTGACAATTATTGCAAATTAAGCATCAATATTTGGTATATATAATTATTAAAGTATCCTTTGATTCTCACAATATTTTCATTCAAATTAATTTGAAGATATGTTTATAATTTTCATTTGTATATTTTATCATATAATTAACTTTTTAGAAATAATTAAATGCTTCAACCATTTTTTTAAAACTTTCTTTCATTAATTATTTGGGGTTTTCAACAATTTAATCAAATTCATTAGTGTTACTAACGGTATTCTTATGAAACTTTTGTGAACTCATAAATGAATTCATTTGATTTAGAAAGCAATTTTAAGACATTCTTAATGATTCTATAAACTTATAGATTTATTATTTATTTTATACAATAATGTTATGTTAGCTTAAGTAAAATAAGTAAAGATAAATATTCAATCAAATAATAATTTTAAATTGCCATAATTAATAGGATTCTAATTCTACATATAATAATAATAATCTAAAAAGGATATTTTTATTATGACAAAAGAACTGTAAAGGGGAAGATATGAACATTGATAAAGGGAGTGAGAAATATACTCAAATGCCATCAGGCTATGTGAGTCTTGGCTCATATCTTTTTTTTTTCTTTTTTTTAGGCCTATAAAGATATATCGCATCTTAGCAAGTTATTTTATTGTAATAACTTTTAGCTAACATGTGTGTTTATAATAAAAATATATATATTTTACCATTATGTAAATGATTTTTATGATACAAACAACATGCAACGCATGTTTGAACTACTCGTATGAGTAAAAGAGTCATTTGGTCTCACTTATTCGAGTAACACAAAAGTTACTTTAAGAATAAGTATAGGTTCGTAATGATTTCCCGTGACACATTTGGGACGACACATTTGGCACTAAACAATTTCATACATTGGCTTTTGCCTGTGGATTTAATTTCGACCCGACTTTACCATTATTGTCCCAGGTTTATTAGGTAGCATAAAACTTAACAAACCTCCACCTCATACCTAATAAACTCACAAGAAAAACACAAAGTTAATCACCAACTTAAAAGATATCAAGCTATGAAACAATCAAGAGCAAATAATGTGACCAAAATTATGAGAAACACAACTAAAAAGAAAGAAAAAATCAACATAGCCATGAATGCAACTAATGCAAAAATGACCCAATATGATCACATTAATTCCCTTCCGCATGTGTAGCTCCCGGGAGAATCAATCCCCTGTCTCACCAAAACACAAGCTCACAGATTGTTCACATCACTCGGCCATCTGGTAAACTAACGACCAAAGATTAAATGGGGCACTCCTCTTCACTCATCTTAGGCACAAGGCAATCAAAGCCTCCACCCAATGAGATAATAGAAAACTTACCAAGAGCTCTACCTGATCAGGGTTATTAGATAGAGGACTAATCACCACCCCATGCATGTCTGTAATGCACCACCCTTACCAATCTAAAGCTCTAACTCATACCAGTTAACGCACTCCCAACAAATGTACTACAAAATATCACTCATATCCAACCAATGAATGTAAAATGATTACATACCATTTAAGCAAAAGTATAAAGCGAATAAATTAAGCTAAAGTACAAAATAAAGTAATCAAGTAACCGTGATATACGTGAAAGTACATAAAGAGAGTACAAATTAATAAACTAAATCTAAGTCATCAGCCAGAAAAATTACCACATTCGTCTCTTTCTTCACCTTCTCCTTCCCTTTATTTTTCTCAACAAGGCAATCTCTCCTAAAATACTCAGTTTTCTCGCATCCATAGCACTTCTTACCTTTTGCACTCGATATTGACCTTCCTTTATTTCTACCATTCACATTACCACCCATATCATCAGACTCACTATCTAGACCCCTACGATGCCTACTATGTCTACCTCTCACAAAGTGAACCTCATCATTCTCTCTCACACCTTTTTTTTTTAGCTTTCACCTCCAACTCGTTTCTCCTCAAAGCACCAATAACAATCTCCGACGTCAAGGTTTCCCTCACATACTTAATCGCGTTTTTCACCCCTCGATAAGATTCTGGGATAGCATTCAACAAGATAACTGCTTTATCTTCATCACACATATTTTGATTTGAATCATTGCAGTTAGCAATATCACCAATATTGTCATCCAAGTCCTTTAGAGGATCAAATTTCAAGCTGAAAAAACTTTCAAGCAAGAAAAGCTTATTTGATGTGGTTTTTGTTTCTCTAAATTATCCCAAGGGCTTTAGTAGAATCGTGTTTTCCAACTTTTCTTAAAACAGAGTCTGAAAGGTGTAAAATAATAGAAGAATATGCTAATTGATCAAATTTCTTTTTATCACTTTTCAGAAATTGTAGAAGCAAATGAATTATCTATAGGTTTATAAACCTTTTATTGGATTAGAATTCCTTTCATTTTTTGTTGCCAAATTGAAAATCACCTTTGCCATCTAATAGAACAAGAAAATAATGTGTTGATATTATGAAAAAACAAAAAAACAAAGCCACAAGGAAAATTGAATGCACAAATCAAAAGACAAAAGCAAGCAAATTCCTAAGGTCAACAGTTGTACACCATCCTATAACCCCAGGATTCCATAAGACTCGCGATCTCAGGTCAAGGGAAGAAAATAGAACGGGGTCCAGGTATAGCTAATGACACATGATATAATTGCAACAAAAAACCAACAACTTAATATAAAGCAAATATATGCGCACTTAATTACACTAAGTAATCAAATCACAATTAGCAAATATTTCTAGGTCTATCAAAAATAATGATCGCCAAGCAATGACAATGCCCATTCCTATATCGCACCCGTCGGCGATTTCTATTGCAAAAGAATAAATAAAAACTATAAATCTAAAAGGGGAGAAATACGATACCAAGCAGACCACTACTTTACGGGTCTTTCAGTACAACAAATGTCTCGTATAACGGCGACTATGTCACCGCTACAGGCCGAAAAGTCACCACAATAGGCCTGTTGTGACGATTTTTCACAATGACAATTTTGTTACTATAAGCATGTACCTATAGCCTCCTAGCGGCGACTATTCGGACTGTAGCGACGACACCTATAGTGGCGACATATAGGTCATATGGTTTTGGGCCACAAAAAATCTTACCCAACCCATATTACCCGACCCGCCTCCTTACCCACCCCCACCTTATTTAATTGAGTGAATTTCTTTGCGCCTCTAAGGAGTCGAACC
>CAVNYN010224710.1:0-63407 GCA_963692815.1 Nyctanthes arbor-tristis
TTTTTTTTTTTTTTTTTTTACGATCAGAATTTGTGCAAATCAGTTACATCTACATATTTCAGAAGTCTCATATGTACTGTGCAGATTTTTACCAGTCATTTCCATAAAAACCATTTTTACTTTTAAATAGAAATAGTTTTGTAAACGGGTTGTCATTCTTAGTCTTTTGCCATATTAGGTTTAGTCTGGTATTAATTTAACTTCTCCAATAATTAGTTTTTACTGTGTTAGACAAAAAGGCTACTGCAAGAAGAATCGGTTTAGTGTTTGGAAAATATTTTTTGCTAAAATTATTATACAATCCACAAGCAGTTTTTAAATGTTTGCTAAGTTTTAACTATTTCATTACTTTGCCAATTTATATTTACTAAAAATACATTATCTGCTTAATATTTTTATTTATTATTATATAGTATCCTTTTTTTTCCCTTTCTTTTATGGAATAATAGGCAAATAATATGTAGTATTTTACAAAGAATTACAAAATATCGACAGACAATAATTCAAAGTAAAAAATTATTTAAATTTTTTTACGGAAAAGAATATTTGAAACTATGGTTTGTCAATTTTGTCTATCTCTACCTAATATATCAAAATATATAAAAATTAAATATATGGTTAAATTCGACAATTTAATTATTAGTTAAAATTAGAAGTTGAGAAGTTACGTTTCTGCTATGTCTCAAAATCTACCGTAAGATACTATTATTTCTCCAACAATTTCTAAAATTTACTAAACACTTTCACTGTTTATACTTCTTTGAAAAAAAAAAAGGTTGAACATACGCAATTCCAAGTGGAGTCTCACAAGGGTCCAATTATATGTAATTCCCCATTACTCTTTATTCCTAACAAAATATAAAGTGCATCATTAGTGATTTAGAGTACCGATACATTACAAAAAATGATCTCTCGTCATACATCTGGCAAGATTATCCCGCTAAATGCACATGTGGCTTGAGATAATTGGATAACCTCTATGTGAGTTGACTCAGTGTGGGACAACCCCATATTATTTGTCTAATAATCTCCCACTATGTTTAAATCTGACAGGATAATCCTGCAAGACATATAGTGAGAGGACGGGACTCGGTGCATGGCAGGTTTGATCAGGTCATATATCATTTTTTCCTCGAACCGACAACAATTTAAACTAGTTTAGGTTTGCCTTAATGTTAACGGAAACATTAATTATATAAATCAAAGAACGTTTTTGATTTAGCAGCTTAAGTACACCATTACACAAACCAGATAATTGCAAACAGCATTGAGGAATTTGGTCAAACCAATTAAATCCATATATTTGGCGAGCCTGACTTATACTGCAGAAACGTCTTGTTTCTACTTTTAAACAAAAATAAGTACAAACCACCAATCATTAGGCATACGTATCATCAAACAGTGTGAACTTTTAAGGGATAGGCATCTGATGAAGGGATCGTATTGTTAGAAGTACTTATCGTTGTGTAATCTTCATTACATGTTAATATTGGCTTCAGCAAATGCTTCCGTTCTAATTTAGTCTCAACAAGAGTATCTTGAACCAACGACTCCTGAGACATCCTAATGCTTTCCAAGGTGATGGCTACTTCTTTCATAGTTGGCCTTTCATTCCCATTCAGATTTAAGCACCTCTGCACTGCGCAAGTTCAGCAACCGAGACAAGCTCTTCTTTCTTTCTTGCAACTTGCTCTTTAACGTGCGTGTCAAGAATAGTTTCAAGATTCTCTCCTTCCATGCATTGTAGAACCTTGCTACCAATCCTATATCATCTTGGCCAATTACATGAGTTGGCCTTTGTCTAGTCAATAACTCAATAAGTACTACTCCAAAACTGTAAACGTCACTCTTTTCAGTAAATTGCCTTAACTGAAAATATTGTGGATTGATATATCCGAATATCCCCATCACTCGTGTGATCACATGAGTTTGGTCCTCTTGAACTAATAATGAAATTCCAAAGTCTGAAACTTTTGGTACATACTTTTCATCAAGAAGTATGTTTCCTGACTTGATATCTCTGTGATAAATGGAATGGCAAGTTGCTGAGTGCAGATAGACAAGTGCTCCTGCAACTGTTGTAGCAATTTTCAAGCGCAAGTTCCATGTCAATGGAAATTCATTATTCTCTTTGTGGATGTGATCATAAAGAGTTCCATTAGAAATGAATTCAAAGACTAGCAGAGGAACTTGAGTTTCTAGGCAACATCCTATTAAGTTGACAACATTTCCATGATTGATCTGTGAAAGTATCACAACCTCATTAATAAAAAGTTGCACATGCTTTTCATCTGCTGAATTTGATTTCTTTATTGCTACTATCTTCCCATTGGACAACATTCCTTTGTAGACTGTACCTTGACCTCCTGTACCAGGTACTCGGCTTGTATTGAATCGATCAATGGCTTTCTCTAATTCTTTGGTAGTGAATTTGTGTTGTCTCAACTATGCCTTCTTGTTGTAGAAGTTGGCCATTTTGTTTGAAGAATTTTTCTCTTTGCTTTTGTCTTTTCCTCTTCTTTTGAAACTTGTACAACCAAAAGCAAGCTAATAATAATATTAGCGTTCCAATTCCAGTGCCCAAGCCTACCCCTGAAATTTCAAAAAACGACACATGGTTTACTCCACCCAAACTTCATCAAGATGTAAATAGTAGGATAGATGAACGTAATTAATGATAATAATATATGCCAGGTATACCTATTGCAACCTTGCTACTAGAATATGTTGGTACTAGAGTACATCCAGAACCATTTTTTGGGCCATCGCCATAGTAACCTTGGTCGCATGAACAATGGTAGGAACCAGGAGTATTGATGCAAATTCCATGTTTGGCGCATGGATTATTATTACTATCGCATTCATTGATATCTAACCATGACCCACGAGTCATTGATCAAGCATCAAAAATGAATTTGTCGAAAATCAATATAAGATCATAAAGCTCGCTACATATATATGTATATATATACACTATAGTATAATTAATAATAATTATAAGTGGGCGACAGAATCTTAAAAGTAATTAATTACATACCTTGGCATCCTGGACTTAGGTAAGGATTTCCCTCGTATCCTGGGTTGCACTTGCATAGGTATCCTCCCAGAGAAGCATTCGAATCAATGCAAAAGCTGTTTTTCTTACACATGGCAGTGGCCGTAGAATTAAAGGTGGTAAAATTGGAGGAATTTATAATTCTCCAATCCAACACTAATGGGTTATCTATTAAGTGTTTGTAAATATTATCTCGGAACAGTGTCAAATCATCGAGATGGGATAAATTGAAAGAGAAATTACCAATGAAAGTTTGTCCAACAAAGGCAAAATTACACATGTGACTTTTGCTTCTTAGGTTCCAATTACTATGCATCTCGACCATCCTAATGTTGAGATAATCCGTTTTGGATATGGAAGTACGACAACATCCCTAACCAGGACAAGATCCGACTCTATCACTACTAGATTGGCAGTAGGGCAGACACGCATAACCACCATCGGTGTGCGTTAGGTTCGAGAACTGTTGCACCATAACCATGTCATCACAACCAAAGGCTGTTACCTGATTTGCATCTGACAAAGTATACGGACTATCCTTATAATAGAAAGTGATAAAGGAAATATACTGCATGTACTGCTTTGAATTGTCGTCATAACAGGCAGTTGCCCATTGCTCTGTCCAATTCTTGACGTGAATTTGGGGTTGATCAGCTGAGAAACTAACCACCTCAAAGAAATTGGGTGTTTGGAGATAGAGTATTGGAGAATTTGATGAAGTGCTGCAGTAGAGATCAAAGTATTTATCCAAGGAACAATTTGGCCCGATACCAAACGGGTATGAAATTTCTACGTTTCCGCATCTGCTTAGACCGCCAGGTTTGACCCGATTACGAACGGGTAGGTGTACGGATGATGATACTAGTAGTACCTTTGAAGTACTAGGATCAAGCAGAAGAAGATTAAGAACAAGAAGAAAACTAACAATAATTTCTTGAGCATCATCGAATTGTAATTCTATTCATGCATGCTTTTCTGCCGAAAACATGGCATGTCATTTTCTTTACTTAAGAAGAAAAAGAACAGAGAATCCAAACCACCTAAAGATTTGGGAGATTGACTTGTGTTCCACGAGGACCCGCCAGCCACTTATGTGAAGACGGTTGGAAATTGGTTCGAAAAGTTGGTGTTGAACACTTTTGACCAATTATTATTGAATAATGTTATGTACCACTAGTGGTGTTTTGCACCAGTCTAGGTGGCATTCAATGTGTCATTAGATGATAAGTGAAATTAAATGAATAAATAAATGATCCACTTAATTCAACTTATCATTTAGTGCCACCTTGATATGGTGCCAAGCATCAGTAGTGTTAAATAGCATTACTCATTATTATTTAATTGGATTGTTAGTTGGTTATTGGATTTTGAACTCTTGGGTTCTACTTCGCTAATAGATTATCGTGTTTCAATTAATTTTTGTACACAAATTTCGGGTGAATTAGAAATTAATGTTAAGAAAAGCTACTTAATTCGTGTAAATATTAGAATTAGATATTGAAATATTCTAGAATGTTGTAGAATATTAAAAAGATCGTGACGTTTGGATGAGATAATTTCCTAACAGGCATGTTGCTTCTACTAGACACTTTTCAACAGTTGCATGTGCTATTCAAAATCGCAAGTTTCCAATGTCTATATATGGAAATTTCTATTTGTAGATAATCATTCAAATAATCTTTTACAAAATAAGAGTAAATTCACAATCTTACCCATCTGTATATATGATTGGGAAAAACTAATTAAAAGATAAGACGGTGAATTTACCATATTTTGTAAACTATTGCCTGAATGATTACCTACAAATAACAGAACTCAATATATGTCTCATCATTTGCATTTTTGATACATTCAATTCATTGTTTATACATTAATTGCATAAGCACTTCAAATACATTGGTTTTGTATGCTTTATGTCAGAGTCCATTTTGGGAAGAGTTCGAAACAAGGGTAGATTTGAACAATTGTAATTTGGGAGATGAAGGCCGGAGAGCCGTTAGTACTTGTGCGGTGCATTATTATCCTTTTAAGGAATAATTAATAGTCGAACTCTTGTCTCGACCATTTCTATTTATCTTCAAAAAATTTTTAATATTTGTAAGCCATAATTCCGTCCACGTGTTTATGCACGTGATAGGTACATTTTCAGAATATGATTTGCACCTTATATTTGAATTCCCCAACAATCGTAATACGATATTATATATGCTTATTATATATATTCATTTTTGTGCATTCGAATATTTGCTTGAATCGGTTTATCTGATCTGTCCGGAATCTATATATATATATATATATGATATGCGTAATATGAAGCATATATTTTTTACATTGCATGAATCTGTTTCTAAAAATTTTGACAAATCGTGCATATAATTCTTTTAGTTTTCGCTATTTGAAATCAATTTTGTATTTAAATCTATTGGTTTTCATGTGTTACATTAATATTTGTTTTCATGCGTTCCTTAAATATGCTTATATGCATATTTCACCATTTCTTATCTCTCTTTCCTGTAATTAGTTGTCATCAACATTCTAATACCATACATCCATGGCGACTTGGCATCTCATAACCGGTTTGTCGACATGGATCAGTAATTGTGGCAAAGTCAGCATTTCAAGTCAATGCAAGAGCCGAGATCTGCTGTCTCCAATTCCCGTCCCCTTCCCTGCCCGTGCAATAAATTTTTGACATGTCACAATAATTTTACACTTCACATTTCCTCAAATTATAAACTAAAATCCTTCATTTAAAAAAAAAAATTATAAACTATCAGTGTCGGCCCATTAACAAAATCAAGCTGCTATCAACCTCATCCAAATTCACTCATAAATTTTTTCATATATTAAAAATTCTGAGTCGAGGGCAACAACGTAATCAAAACCCACTAATACCATTTCAACTTTTTTTTAAAGTCAAATCTCGTTACCCAATTCACAAATAAATGTGTCAATTATTGTATTGACACAATACTTTCTTATAACTGCACCACATTTTAATTACATTGCATAACCTTAACTTACTAATTATTGCATTTATGTTTCTAACTTTTTTCTTTGCAATTTTATTCTCAAAATTTCATCAACTAACATATTTGGTACTTGATAAAACTTTTTGTGCAAAAAATTAGTTAAGAGAGTGACTCAAATATATTAAATCATTAAATTAAAAGAAATAATTAAGTAAATTATTTAGTTTTATTGATAATTTGAAAGTGTGATGATAGAAAAATTTAGAAAAAAAATGTAGACAAAGATCATTATTTAAAACAAGAAGTACTAATATGTAGAAGATCGTAAAATAAGAGTATAACAAAAATGTTGAGAATATAAATGTAAAGTAAATGTTGTTCAAGGACTACTTATATAATTAAAACATCATGAATTTATAAAAAAAATAGTGCTGTCAATATATTTCGCCTTTTTAAAATCATAGTCAACATGGATGGATCTACGTGTATGCCTGGCTTTTCCGTTTTTCTTTTTTAGGCTCTGATATAGTTTCGGGCTTTCGGCAGCCATGGATAAAATGTGAAGGGAAGACAAGCAAGGAACACCAACAGAAGGGAATGCCAGAGTCAAACACGATTTACAAGAAACTTTTCCTCCTCTCTCTCTCTCTCAAATCAAAGAAAAAAGTGAGCTATTTTTTCTCTTTCCCCTCTCTCGTCAATACCCCCACGTCGCGCTCTCCTCCAACCAATTCCCTTTCTTGGGTTGTCGTCTGATTATCTTCTTTCTTTCTTTCTCTTTTTCCTTTTCTTTTTCTTTTTTTGGCTATATATGTATATTATCTTCCCTCTCATATATTTCTTTTTTTCTAGTTTATTAAACATTACTTAGTATTTTTTTAAGGGCAACATTTATGTTTTTGGGTACAATATTGTTTAGTGCTTCTCAAATTATAAGGAGAATTTGTTTATTTTTTGTTTGAGAAGAGAGGAGAATTTATTAAACATATTGTTTATGTGATAAATTTTTCTATAATAATTGTATTTATTTATGTGATAATTTGTAATAAATTTAGTTTTTTTAAACTTGATAAAAATCAATACCCGATCAGGCGCGGCACCATAGTTTGACGCCTAATCAAATTCAATAGACATCAAGAAAAAATATATATTATCATATGAAAATAACATTTACTCTATCAATAAATCTAAAAAAAATGCTTCAATAATAATGTTTGAGACATGTGAACTTTTTGTATGTGTGCACGCCCACTCCGTCACTGATCTAGAAGGTGTCCATAAATCAACCACGAGAGATCGAAATACGGGACCATAGATTGTAAACTGTCCTAATTATGTTTGTAATTTTAGAGAATTATTAATTTATGATATTCACAAGACCACATTTTAATATAAAGCTCTTTCGAAAATTATTATTATCTTATTAATTTATCAAATTAAATTATTAATTTAGTAAATTGGCCCAAGTTGGGAACTTAAAAATATATTATTTTTATTGTAAATAGTATTTTAGTGTGAATGACTACCCCTGAAACACTAATAGTCATTGTATCTTGGTCACCACTCTAAGAACATTTTACTTGCCCACCAAGACTTCTTGGGTATTGTAAATCTATAAATAGCCCTCTTTGTATTGAGAATAATACACACAATTCACAAGTTTTCTCTCGATTTTCTATTCTTTTCTTCGAGTTTATAACATGTTATCAGTATGAGAAGCTCGAAATTTTTTTCCCATTAAACGTGATCTAAAAGTTTTACTCTGTTCATCCATCATTTTGAATATAGAAAATTATTTTACCACCGCCTGTGATTATACACGGCAATTTATTTTCTTTCAAGTAAGAATACCCACGTACTTTTCAATGGTTTTGAATATGTCATTATTGGAATGTGTTTTCAAGGTTGGAATGTGTTTTAAAACCCACGCTGTTTATTTTGAATATGTAAGATTGGTTCCAATAGTTTTATCAAATTGGGTCTAGTCTTCAAGCACTTTGTTGTTATGTTTATGAACAACTACTTTAATTTTATAATTACTATTATGTCTTATATTTTTAAAGAGTATGATTGGCTCTGGAAGAGTCTTGACATATATAAACATTATTAATCGTGGTTTCTTAAAGAAACACGAACATTCAAAAATCTATCAATAATCCTAAATATTATTGTGATTTAGATAATATATTTTGTGATCGATGAAGAATCACAATTTATGCTTCCTATTTCAGAAGAATATGCTTGGCTCCTGAAGAGTCTTGGTTTCATATTCTAGAAGAATATATTATTCTTGTGGCTCTTAAAGAATCACCAATTATATTTCATATTCCAGAATAATATGATTGATTTTAGAAAAGCCATATAAGATTTATCGTAATTCCTGAAGAAATACGATTTTATAGTTTTTAATAGTCCTGAAGACTATAAAATTAATATGTTGTGATTCCTGAAGCACACAACATAATTTCATCATATTCTAATTAAATATGATGTGCTTCTGAGAGCGCGATATATGAGATTTAGATTTATCTTTTCTTAAAGAAAAACATAGTAAATAAATATTCCTAAAGAATATTTCATATTGCTGATTATGAAGCAATATTTCTTTTTCGTTATATGCATTATTTATTTTTTATTGTATTATTTACTTTTAGTTAATTACTGTAGTTAGATTAAATAAGTTATTGCTCCTGAAGTAGCATAATTAATTGTAATACTTTGAACAATGTTACATGCTCTTAAAGAGCAATTTATATTAGATCTACGGATCTAATTTATTTGGTAATTCAATATTCCTGAAGAATATTGATCTATTGCTCCTGAAGTAGCAATAACTCAAATTGATTCTAAAAGTATAATTTACTATGCTCCTGAAGTAGCATATGTCTTGATGACTATAGATATTGGTGATATCTAAAATAATACTCCTTGAAAGAGAGTATAAATATTCATATCCCATTGATATTGAATTTATGACTTTACATCATAAAGTTATTCTAATAGCCAATATCACCAAATTTTAGTTAGTTGCACGTGACATATCAGCAAGAATTATTTGTCATGGGCCCTTGATGTTTTAGTTCATCTAATATCAAGTAGCTTGAGTAAGACAACAAAAGAAGGAAACACATCTAAGGATTGTGCAAAAGCACTTAGTTTCCTTCGTTATTATGTCTAATTCAAAGTTGAGTACTTTACTGTCAAATATCCACCTGATATATGAGAAATCATGAGTTCTACCCCACTGGTTTCATTGCATTGCTTGAAGCAAATGCAACATCTTATAGTGAACCATTGGTGAAGACATGGGAAAACTCATGAACAAAGCCCTAATGGTGAGATGCATAAAGCATCTAATGATAATAGCTCATTTAAAAGGAGCATGAAAGGGCATTGAGCACGTACCTGTCGCACGGCAAAATACCTTGTGGATCTCTAACTTGTAGTCAATCAAGGGAAAAAGGGAAAGTAGAGATTAATTTCCAATTATGATGGTCAAGTTGTGACTCACTTTGATGTTTCTGATTTCTTAGCCGGTGCAAAAGAGAATATTGTTAACCAGATTAGTGGTTCATCCTAGTAAATTGTTCTAGTTGATAGTGAAATTACACATACCATTATTCAAGACAAAGTACTTTCTGAATTAATATTAGCTGAAAATAATGTTAATATTATATATCAAGTGAATCGAACATCGTCAGAAGCTCTAGAAGAGCTTGTATTATTTTGACAAATAATACTAAATTGTATATTGATGATGCAGTTTAGTATATTCAAGAGAAATTTACTGATTTCTAAATATATCCAATGGATATTACATTGAGATAATGCAAAAAAATAATGACATTTTTACATAAATTTCTTTATATCTGGCTCAATGCAGATAAAGGAGAAATTCTCAACACTACCATCTGGAATATATTATACATTCATAAATGCAATTGAGACAAACCAAACCATGTCACCAACCAGAAGTTTGTTGATCGAAAGAACTTTATACCTTAGTATGATAGGTTTGGGCATACATGAGTAACGATGATATTGTACATAATTCACATGGGTACAATTTAAAGAACTAGAAGTTTCTTTTAGCAAATGGTTTCCCATGTGCTGCTATGAGCAAGGCATGTTAGTCATCAAACCTTCCAGTATGAAGGGTAATCTCTAATTTTCTTGGAAAGAATTCATGGAGATATATATGGGCTGATATACCCACTATGTGGACCATTATTAATTTATGGTATTGATTGATGCTTCTATTAGATGGTCCCATGTTTGCTTGCTTTCTACTAGAAATACAGCATTTGCTAGACTACTTGCTCATAGAATAAAACTAAAAGCTCAACTCCTGGAATCAAGAAAGTTTTCCTTGATGATGCTAGTGAGTTTTGATCTCAAGCATTCGACGATTATTGCATGACAATTGAAATTAAAGTTGAACATTTAGTTGCTCATGTTCACACTCAGAATGGTTTAACAGAACTATTCAGTTAATTGTCAGACAATTGTCTATAAAAACAAAACTCTCAATTTCTGTTTGGGATCATGTCATATTACATGCTGTAGTTCATATGAGGCCAATTATCTATCATCAGTATTCTCCCTTATAACACGTCCTTGATTGAGAATCTGATGTCTCTTGCTTAAAAATTTTTGCTTAAAAGTTTTTGGTAGTGTTGTATAAATACATTATTTGTCATATTGGACCAGAAGTTCAATATTATGAAAATTTTATTATTTAGCATGACTGATTAAACCATCCCGGTTTGTTGATAATAAGAACTATCGAGAATCATGTGAAGAATAGAAGATTCTTCCATTTAAAAGAATTCTCGTGTGCTGCAAGTTCTCAAGCAATTTGACTATTAATAATCACTAGATATTTGGAACTGATTACCAAATATATCTAGAAAATACTCAAGGTGAATAGTGTGGGCCCACTCACCCATGTAGACCTTCTAAATATTTTATAAATTTAGATCCACTAGAGGTCACTTGTCAAATTCGTAACCAGAAGTTTGCTAGAATATTTGCTCAATTGATTGATTATGAGCAAAAGTTCCAGAGATCATAAAAGACATATGTATCTTGCTAGTGAATTTTATCCAAAAGTCATTAATTATTCATATATTGATTGGGATATTAATTGCCTATGGTTAGCAAAATAATATTATACACCTTAAGTTATTTGCTACACCAAATTGAGAACAAACTATTTGTCTTTAAGTGATATTGATCTTTCAGATATAGCAGTATTCTTATATAACATGCCAATAGAATATATGATATCTCTATATTTAGCTTACAGTCAGAAGCCTCCATCTAAAGTTGATAAGTGCGATATGTATAGTTGTTCCACCATGTATACTAAGATGGATATTATTGTAATGCCGAGAATACAAATTGGACTTGAAAATCCTTATTTGTATGCTTCATTCATGAAGGATGAACATGTTATTCTGACTATTTTTTAAATTAAATAGTCTTCTCAGCATTAGGGGGAGGAATTGATAGTTGGCAACAAATATATGAAATGCTCAGTTGTAATCTCACATTTATAATGCAAACCTGAAGTTTGCGAGATAATATGCATTTCAGATTACTGACTGCATCGTTACCAACAGACATACCAAGTTAATGCTCCAACTTAGATTGATATAAAATCTTATAAGAGGATTTGAGATATTAATGGCATGTCTAAAGCATGACGTGATCGATTCTAAAATAAACATCCATGAAAATGAATATAGAGCAGATACTTGTAATGGTCCTTTTGAGGCATATATACTCTAGAAGAGTATGTAGACATAACAAATTAAAAAGTGCCTAAAGAGGCTCAGGTACCTGAAATTATTAGAATAAAGAGATCTCGATAAGTTAGGTCTATACTGAGATCTGATGGAATCGACAAGAAATAATAGTCAACTACACATGCTCATGAGCTCAATTAATAGCGAGAATGATGGATCAATTTCATCAAAATTATTGACATTGAATACTGGCTAAGATGAAAAGACAATCCTGCATATTGTTACAATGTTAATAATATGACAATCGATAGTTATGCTAAAAGAGTAGTAAATATGTGGTGGATATTATTGAGATCGGAAGAGCTCATGTGACTGGCCATATGTGAAAAATATCATTAATGTGATAAAATCCTAAAATGATTTAGCATGCTTGAATGGAGTATATAAATAACTTAAAGTTCTTGTATACATTGTCAGTTAATATGAGAGAGATACACATTGTACTCTTTTTCTCTTGAATAATGTTTTGTCCCAATGGGTTTCCTTAACAAGGTTTTTAACGAGGCAACATCAATGACCTATCTAAAGAATAATGTACTCTTTTTCCTTCAATTGGATTTTTTCCTATAGGGTTTTTTCCTTGTAAGGTTTTAACGTGGCA
The DNA here is from genome assembly GCA_963692815.1 of Nyctanthes arbor-tristis. Taxonomy (NCBI): domain Eukaryota; kingdom Viridiplantae; phylum Streptophyta; class Magnoliopsida; order Lamiales; family Oleaceae; genus Nyctanthes; species Nyctanthes arbor-tristis. Next base: position 12,439 of record CAVNYN010224710.1, read on the forward strand.
TATTCTTTGTGTAATAAATGTCTGTGACATATATAGTAATGACCCTCAGTATAAAACTCCTGAAGAGTTGATACTCTGCCCGAAGCAGAATATATTTCAAAATATTGAAGATATTAGAGAGATATCAATGACTAACACGAGAACTATCGCTGGCTGAAATCAGAGGGAGCAGCTGTACTCTTTTTCTTTCAAACAGTTTTTGTCCCACTGGATTTTTCTGACAAGGTTTTAATGAGGCAGCAATTGGATGCTCCAAGGTTGATCAGAATTGATTGTACTCTTTTTACTAGTTTGCTAGGTTTTTCTCCCGTTGGGTTTTTTTCCAAACGAGGTTTTTAACAAGACAGTTAATGTATAGATAGTCATTCAAGAGGGAGTGTTTTAAATAGTATTTTAGTGTGAATGACTAACCCTAAAACCCTAATAGCGGTTGTATCTTGGTCACCACTCCAAGAATATTTTACTTGCCCGCCAAGACTTCTTGGGTATTGTAAATCTATAAATAGCCGCCCCTTTGTATTGAGAAAAATACACACAATTCACGAGTTTTCTCTCTATTTTCTATTATTTTCTTTTAGTTTATAACAATTTTAAAGATATTATTATTAATTTATAGAGTTTCTACTGCATTTGAGAAATGTCGTGTATAAAATATTTACGGTTAATTGGTAAAATATAACCATAACCTTCAGTTTATTGTGTAAACTAACCTCAACCTTTCAAACTTAGCAGCTATAAATTGAAATCTCACCTTTTTAGTGCCGTCTAACATTTTTTATTGTAAAAAGACAATAATAATCTCAAATACTAATTTAATTAAAAGTTATAGAAAATAAATAAATAAAAATCATGAATATTAATTTTTTTTTGGAGGGGGGGGGAGGTGTTGGGGTAATCCATCAAATTCATATAGTGAAAACAAAAAAAAAATACTTGATTTGTCATGAATTTGATAAGAATCTGCCCTAAATAAAATAATATTTTTAAGAAACACAATCCCGTAGAGCGAGTGGGGTTACCTGGACTCACTTAACTAAGGGTGGTGTCCTGAACATGGAATTTGGTGGATTTTAAAATTTCATACAATTTCACATGTCCTCAATTTAGAATTCTTTGGATTCTACAAAAATCCAAGATCGTTAATTTCTCATGCATTCTGTTAGAATTCATTAAATAGTGGAATTCTATGGATTTCTATGGATTTTAACATTAGACATATATTTTCAACTTTCTCTCCAAAATCCGATCTCCCGCAGTCGGATTTTCGTGATTTTTTTGAAACCTAAATAATCCATGAAAATTTTAATTATAAATTAATGAAATATTATTATTTTCTTATCACTCTAGTTTTTAGAACATTATTATTATATATCACATCCAACTTGTATAAAATAAATGGTAAATGTCTAATATAATTTATTATATTGCGGTAACAAATAATTTATGCACATAGTTTATAATATATATCCAAAATCCTCTTATAATTATAAATTGAGGGAACCATTTTCCCCCTTTTCCTAATTTTCCCCCCCCTTTCCAGTGATGGGGAGGGAGAGAAATAAAATAAAAGAGAAAACTTTAGGAGGGAAAACAGGGTTCATAGTCAACTCTATTGCGCATCATCAAAGCCGCTGCCTCTCCGTTCAAGGGAACAAACGGATTAGGATACAGAAGAAGTTGTGGTATAAATACCTCAAACGCATTGACCAGGTCCTAAAAAGTACGAAAAAACTGTCAATGAGCTAGTAATTATCAAGAATTTCAATTGAGCCAGACAACTAGACTACAAAGATATATACCAAATATGGGAAGTCTGTTTGATAACATCTAAACAAACTGAGCCAAACTTGAACAGATCCATCACAAGAAAGTCAATATATTTTCCTTAATATAAAGGGGAAACATAAAATCTTGACAATAAATATAAAATTGGGTGTTTGGAGTTAGAGTTTTGGAAGATTTGATGAAGTGTTGCAGTAGAGATCAAAACTATTTATCCAAAGAACAATTTGGCCCGATATCAAACGGCTATGAAATTTCTACTTCGCATCTACTTAGATAGCCATGTTTAACATCATTATGAATCGGTAGGTGTACGGATGACAACATTGGTGGTACCTTTGAAGCTAGGATCAAGAAGAAGAAGAAGAAAACTAAACGGAACAATAATTTCTTTAACAACATTGAATTGTAATTCTATTCATGCAGCTTTTCTACCAAAAACATGGCATCTCATTTCTTAATTCTTTATCTAAAGAAGAAAAAGAAGAGAGAATCCAAACCACCTAAAGATTTGGGAGAGTGACCTGTGTTCCATGAGGACCCGGCAGCCACTTATGTGAAGACGGTTGGAAATTGGTTCCGAAAGTTGGTGTTGACCACTTTTGACCAGTTATGTAACCGGAATTTTACTTGGTTATCGGATTTTCAGCTCCAATTGTGTTCTACTTCGTTAATAGATTACGGTGTTTTGATTATTTTTCTAAACCAATTTCAGATCGGAAGAGCACACGTGATGTTATGAAAAGCTACTTAATTCATGTAAAAGTTGGAATTAGAGATTGCAATATTCTAAAGTGTTGTAGAATATTATGGATGAAAAGTCATGTCATTTTATATGAAAGATCGTGACTTTTTGACGTGATCATTTCCTAACAGCCATGTCGCTTCTGCTTGACACTTCTCAATAGTTGCATACTTTTTAAAGGATTGTGTTATTTCAAATCATAACTTTCCAATCTATATATATGTCTCCTCATTTGCATTTTTGATACATTAAATTCATTTTTATACAGTGAATAATCACTTCGAGTACATTGGTTTTGTATGTTTCATGTCTGAGTCCATTTGAAAGAGTTCAAAACGCGAGTAGATTCGCACGTATATAATATGGAATGCTCCTATTACAAGACGTGGTCATTGTAACTTGGGAGACGAAGGCCTAAAAGCCGTTAGCACTTGTGCGGGGCATTATTATCCTTTGAAAGAAAAATAGTCGAACTTTTGCCTCGACGAATTCTATTTCACGCATTTTTGCATTTCATTCTTATACTTTCTTAATATTGGTAAGTCATAATTCCGTCTACGTGTTTATGCACGTGATAGGTACATTTTTGGAATATGATTTGCACCTTATATTTGAAATTTCCCAACAATCTTAACACAATATTATATGCTTATTGTGATATTCGTTTATATTCGTTTCATGCATTCGAATATTTGCTTGAATCGGTTTATGTGAACCATCCGGAATCTCATATATATGATATGCATAATGCGAAGCGGTGAACATAAGGTGTTAAGGGAGTCTCTATATTATTGTTTACATTGAATGTATCTGTTTCTAAAAATTTTGAAAACTCGTGCTTATAATTCAATTAGTTTTCATGATTTGATATTAATTTTGCATTTAAATATATATTGGTTTTCATGTGTAATATTAATACTACCTCCATCTCACAAAAATAGCCCATTTTTCCTTTTTAATCCGTCCTAAAACATAGTTAACTTCTCTTTTAAAAATGTAGTTAGAAATATTTATTCTCTCATACGTCTCTATTTAATGTGCATAGTTATCAAACAAAAATCGAATTATTAAAGTGGAATAATTAATAAAAGATAGGGCATAATGGGAAAACGATGTTAAATTTTACTTTTCCAATACTGTTAAATGAGCTTTTCTTGATTTATGTGAAAAGAGAAATAAGACCATCTTTATAAAACGGCGGTAGTTTTTGTTTTCATGCGCGTTCCTTAACTAAATCTGCTAATTAACATGCATGTCATCATTTCTTATGACCCTTTCCTGTAAATATATGTCATCAACATTCTGATCCTGTCTTCCGATCTCGAGTCAGCCACGCATAATTGGTTTGTCGACATGGAGCAGTGGCTATCGTGGAGTCAAGATTTCAAGTTAGTGTACGAGCAGAGATCTACTGTCTCCAATTCCCGTCCCCGTTCGCCGTTTGTGAAATAAATTTTTGACACATCACAATGATTTTACACTTCACATTTCCTCAAATTATAAACTAATACCCTTCAAAAAAAAGAAAAAAAAAATCCTCCCTTCATCCCAAAAAGATATTCCTCTTTTCTTTTTTTGTATGTCCCGAATTATGTTACCCTTTTTAGAGGTGTATTAAAATTTTCTTTTGCCTATCATACCCCTATTTAATTTTTTGGAATTAATCACACTAACAATATGGGCAACTTAGTCATGTGTGAACTAATCAATGTTTCATGAGTAAATAAGGGCATTTTAGGAATCTCTTAGGTTAATTTTACTTTGCCAAGCACATTAATCACTTGGAAAATACTAATTGTAGGTAATGATTCAGGTAATCTCTTACAAAATGAGGCTAAATTTACAATCTTACCCCATATATTGTGTATTGGAGAAAACAGTGAATTTACCCCATTTTGTAAACCTTAAGGATAAAACGCTAAATTTTACCCTATTCTGTAGAAGATTGTCTCAACAATTACTTACAAATAGAAGGATTCTAATCACTTTTCCTTAATCTATGCGAAATTTGAAAGGATAATATCTTTGTCGGACAGAGGGAGTACATACTAACAATTTCGGTCTATTAACAAAGACGGTTATCTTTACCAAGAAGCATAAAAATCAGATTCATTACCACTAATACCATTTCATTTTTTTCCGAGTCAAATCTCATTACCCAATTCGCAGACGAATATGTGAAAATTACTCATTTAAGTTAGTATAAAGTGTTAAGAGAAATTAGTTGTAAAGCGATAAATAAATACACAGAACACGCAAGATTTATATAGGTTCAGTTCAACTTGAGGCTACATCCTGTCTTCAGCCGCTACAATGTGTGATGGAATATAGGGTTACAAGATATCAACCCTCTATACAATAACCCTAAGTCGGTTTTACAAGTGTAGAAAACGTAAAAAACCTAACATGTTCAATACTACAAAATACTAAAGACCTTTCGCGGGGCACTGCACCTGAGCCCCCAGGAGGAGGGCTACCTTATCCCTTTCCAACCCCCACGGTGACTTTACCACGAAGGTCGATCCGTGAACATTTTCCGCATAGCGCAACAAATTGGGTTCCACCACTTAATAATCTCTCACTCGGAGACTAATTCAACATCATCTCTCTTCCCTTGCTGTGGTCGGCATACCCTTCAATTTCTGGCAAACGAGTCCAACTGAAGTTGCACACAACTTTAGTTTTTCAGCATCACAGTTTTAGTCAACATGTCAGTTGGATTGCGACTTCCCTCAATCTTTTCAAGTACAAGAACTCCATTTTCCAAAGCAAATCTTATGAAATGATATCGAACTGCTATATGTTTTGTTCTAGCATAATAAACATGGTTCTTTGCGAGATGAACTGCACTCTGACTGTCACAATGTAGCATACTCTGATTGTTCTTACAAGCCAATTCTTCTAAGAAGGATTGTAGCCACATCAATTTTTTACTAGTGTATGTTGCTGCAACATACTCTGCTTCAGTAGTAGAAAATACAACTATCTTTTGCAATCCACATAGCCTTGTAGTCCCATATCTATCTTTCTAAAACACAAAGCCATATCTGTATTGCCTTTTAAATACCTGAGTATCCACTTTACTGCCTCCCAATTTTGCTTGCCTGGATTACTCATATATCTACTCACAACTCCCACTGCATGTGTAATATCAGGTCAGGTGCACACCATTGCATATATAAGACTATCAATAATAGGAGTACACACTGGTTCCTTTGATAATTTGAAGTGACTAGCTAAAGGAGTGCATACTGGTTTTGCATTTGCCATGTTGAATCTACTCAAAACCTTCAACACATACTCTTCTTGTGAAAGTTTCAATACATCATTCTCCCTAATAATTCTCATCCTGAAGATTTGTTTGGCAGCACCAAAATCCTTCATTGCAAACTGCTTAGACAACTCCCTTTTCAATTTATTAATCTCTTCCATGCGAGATCCTGCAATCAACATATCATCTACATAAAGAAGTAGAATTATGTAGAAGTTACCAAAATCCTTCACATAGCAACAATTATCTGCCTAGCATCTCAAGTAACCGTTACTGCAGATAAAGCTGTTAAGCTTCTTATACCACTACCTTGGAGCCTGTTTGAGTCCATATAAGCTTCTCTGAAGTTTGCACACTAATTTCTCCTTTCTCTGAACTTTGAAACCCTATGGCTGCATCATGTAAATATCTTTCTCCAGTTCACCATGAAGAAAGGCTGTCTTTACATCAAGTTGTTCCAAATGTAAGTTTTCCTTTGCCACCAATCTGAGTACGGTTCTTGTTGTGGTTAATTTGACCATTGGTGAGAAATTTTCTGTGTAGTCAGCAACTTCTTTTTTGAAACCCTTTTACAACCTGTCTTGCCTATATCACTTGCTTCCATCATGTTCATTACTGGATACCAATGATTCCATCTCATCTTTCATGGCTAGCTCCTACTTAATTGATTCATCTACCTGTTTAGATTCTTCATAACTTTTTGGCTCACCTCTATCTATTAACAATATAGAATTCAATGAAGAAGAATACTTTGAGGTGGTCTTCCAATCCTGCTAGATTTTCTAGTTGCTGCAATAGGAGTCCTTTCTTGCACTTCTGGGATTGATTCTACCCGATTTTCAGTATTAGTTGCACCCGGCACAATTACTGGAAGATTTTCCAATGGAATTGTCTCAGGCTTCTTTATTCCGAAACTAGTACTCTCCAAGTCTGCTCCAAATCTGTCTTTATATAAAACTGATTCATTGAACCTCACGTCCTTACTTCTGATAATCTCACCCCTCGCTTCATCCCAGAATCGATAGCTAAACTCCAAATTACCATAACCAATGAAATAACATTTCTTAGACTTGGCATCAAGTTTACCTTTGGCAGTAGAACCAATGTGAACATAAGAAGTATAACTGAACATTTTTAAGAAAGAAAGGTTTATCTCTTTACCACTCTATAACTCTTCTAGTATTTTGAAATCCAATGGTGCTGAAGCACCTCTGTTAATCAAGAATGCAATTGTATTGACAGCCTCAACCCAGAACATCTTTGGCGACCTAGCATTTAGTCTCATACTCCTTGCATGTTCATTTAGAGTTCTATTCATCCTCTCAGCTATACCATTCTATTGAGGCGTTCTAGGAATAGTCTTTTTCATCTTGATCCCTTGTTCAGTACAGTATTTCTGAAACTCTTTATCTGCATATTCTCTCCCATTATCTGACTACAAACATTTCACTTTTAAACCTTTCATTCTTAACCATCGCCCTCCACCACTTGAAAGCATCAAAGACATCATATTCTCTTTTTAAGAAATATACCCAAACTTTTCTGGTAGCATCATCAATGAATGTCACATAATAATTTGAACCTCCAAGCGAAGTAACAGGGGAAGGTCTCCAAACATGTGTATGAACCAATTCCAATTTTACTACTTTCGGCTCCTTACCAACCTTCAGTAACGTTATCTTTTTCTACTTCCTGAGAATACAACATTCACACAAGTTGTATTCAACAGATTTCAGCCCGGGTAGCTTTCCTTTGGAATGAAGTACTTGCATTCCCTTCTCACTACAAGAAAATTGACTACATCAATTTTTTTGCACAACGAATTAAAGACGAAAACATAAAAAATCTATAACCTGAAGCAACCTCATCTGATTTTTGCACAACCACCAATTTCAAATTTTAAAACCTTAAAAGTATTTTCTGGATAAAAACAATCACCAGATCTCATCTTAATAGTTATAATATTAGTTTGGACTAATTATGAAAAAGGATATCAATGCATTCCCTTCTCACTATTTATATCATGATTGTTAATCATGATATAAATTGCCCAAAATTGTTTATTTACTTCAAATAGAGACAATCAATTAATCAACTAATTAAAACATGATGAGAATGTCTAGGCAAATTAAATCAAGAAACTAATTTAGGTTTCCTATAAACTCACGCAGTATTTGTATGATTGAAATCGAATCTCGTCTCATTTACTCTGGCAAATTGTACGCGACGCCTCTGATAGGAAGGGGGCCAACTATAGCAGCAAGAATGGCAAGGGGATGAAGACAATGAATACTGGATCGGGATAAAGAGATAAATCATGATAGGGAAAGGACTAAAGAGTGGAGTTCAGGGAACGAGATTGATAGAGAAGGACAAATATCGATTTGGAGTACAATTAATATAAGAGAGACAGATGGCGGGGGATCTGGAGCGCAAGAAATTGACTAGGGACGAAGGTAGGGATTGCAGAAGCATTTACCATTTAATGGAATTTTTTTTGAGCATTAAATGGATTTTGTTTTGGGCGAAGGGGTTGGGGGATTAACTTAGGGAAAACAGATGTGTTGGAAATGCAAACAGGAATTTTCCAGCATGCAGTTAAGTTGGTATTTTTTTTTTTAATTTGTTCTTATACCATCATTTATGTGGCAAATTTAACTACACATATTTGACATTTATTTTTTCTAACTAACAAATGAGACATTTCTTAAAATGTGTATGCCAAACTTGAAGAATTACCCACGCATAAATAACATTTATATTTATTTGTGGGTAAGATAAATAATATAAAAAGCCACATCGATAAGATATTAAAAAATTATAAACTCTCGTCAATCTCAAAATAAGTATTTTTTTCTCTCACCAAATTTAAATACAGCTAAAATCTTTACCCACACATAAAAAATGTCATATAACAAATCAATTAAGCATGTTAGATTACCCACACATATTAAAATTATGTGTGGCTAAATACCTACATAGAGTAAGAGTGGCTATTTTATGTGTGGGTAAAACACCCAGTTTGTAGTAGTGTCGCCCTCCACCACTTGAAAGCATCAAAGACATCATATTTTCTTTTTAACAAATATAACCAAACTTTTATGCTAGCATTATCAATGAGTGTCACATAATAATTTAAACCTCCAAACGAAGTAACAAAGGCAGGTCCCCAAAATCTGTATGAACCAATTCCAATTTTACTACTTTCGGCTCCTTACCAACCTTCAAGAACGTTAACTTTTTTTGCTTCCCGAAAATAGAACCTTGACATAAGTTGTATTCAAAAGATTTAGCCCCAGCAGCTTCCCTTTGGAATGAAGTACTTGCATTCCCTTCTTACTCATGTGTCCAAGCCTGCAGTGCCACAAATTAGAATTAACAATGGAACCAGCAAAATTCACATGGAACCCTTCAACATCAAGTTGTTCGACTGAGATGAGATTACACTTCAATTTCGATATTGGCATCTCTAATGTGACATTACCAATGCCAACAACATCTAGTGGTTTACCATCAGCAAGATAAACGTTTCTGAGATCTCCAGCAACATAATTTTCCATGATTTCACTACTTGGAGTAGTATGAAAAGAAGCCCCAGAATCCATCACCCAGGAATCAACAGGAGTATGAACAAATAATAACAATGCATCTCGTACATCTTCAGTTGTAGCATTCACCGCATCACTATTCTTTTCGTCATTCTTCTCAGGAGATCTGCATTCATGTTTCATGTGACCCAACTTGCCACAATTCCAACATTCAACATCTTTCAGATCTCTCCTGTTTCTAGATTTGCACATCCAATTCCTTAACTTCTTTCTACCATTATTCTTGTTAGAATTCCTTTCATATCCTTTGCCCCAATTGTCTACATTTAAGGGAGAATTCGATGTTGAGAACTCTCCAGAATACTTCCTATGAACTTCCTCCACTAGAATTGTATCCCAAACATCAATGAATTTCATCTTTGCACTTCCTATGGAATTGCTAACAGCCGCTCTCATGGATTCCCAACTATTTGGTAATGACGCCAAATTAAAAAATTATCGTCAAACTTGATCTCCATTGAAACCAATTGATTGAAAATTGTGCTGAAATTATTAAGATGCTCTACCACTGAAACACATTCAATCATCTTCAAGTTGAACAACTTCTTCATCAAATGAACTTTGTTGCATGCCGATGGCTTCTGATATATATAGGACAACACATTCATAAATTCTGCCATGGTTTTCTCTTTCTTCACATTGTGAGCCACGTTTTTTTAAACTGTTAAACGATTCACCCCTAACCCTGCATATCCAGAAGATTCCATTCCTCATCCTTCATGGTTTCTGGTTGGTCAAATATGGGCAAGTGCATTTTTTTTACTTTATAGATAATCTTCTATCTGCATCTTCCAGAATGCGAAGTCCGTGCCATTGAATTTAGTGATTCTGAGTGTAGATCTTTTATCGCCTGCCATGGCTCTAATACCAGTTGTTATGAGAAACTAATTGTAAAGCGATAAAGAAACGCATAGAACACTCAAGATTTATACAGGTTACCTCAATTTGAAGCTATGCCCCGTCTTCGGCCGCTGTGTGTTTATTATGTGGTGGAATATAGGGTTACAAGATATCGGCCCTATATATAATAACCCTAACTTAAAAACTAACTTGTTCAATACTCCAAACTACTAAACATGTTCCACTTAGCACAACAAATTCGGCTCCACCACTTAATATAAAGAACTGTAAAACTCCTAAATATGAGGCATATGTGATTTCCACACTATGAAACCGCATAAGAGAGTGACCAAGGATGGATAATGGAGGATATTATTTTGGATATATATATATATATATATATGTATGCGACTTTAATTTGAAGGAAAATAGCAGCTTATAAATTAGGGTTGAGCAAAAAAAACACAAAACCATAAATCAGAATCAAACAATGGAGTTAAAACCGTTGGAATCGGATTCAAATGGATTAGCACATTTTTTGTCCTAAAACCAAACCAAACCACTTGAGAATGGATTGGATTAGGTTCCAACACTTCAGAAACTATTCAAATCGAACCGAGCGACTAATAATTCATATGATTAATTAAATACATAAATGGTAATTTATTGAAATTAAATGAACCTTATTATAAAGTGCCCAGGTTATAACTCGTTAATTGCACCAAATGTTTTATCTCCTAAATCCAATTTGGAAAAGTACAGCAACGGTAAGATTTATTATTAAAAAAAAAAGGTATTTGTAACTACTATTGGTGCCAACATACATCACTTAATAGTTGGGAATAACATAGTGGAAGATGCATTGTTTGACGAGGCCCTCTTTAGTGCCTTTGTCATTAATTTTTTATCTTTGATTATTTTCAAATGGTGGGTTCCCCCTCTCTCTCCCCCCCCCTCTCTCTCTCTCGGCATGATGCTAAAAAACATCAATCTTTTTCTCTTTTGTGTTTTTTCCCCTTTCGGAGCTCATTAAGAGATGGCAATGGTGAGGATATTCAACCTCTTATGTTCAGTGGAGCTGAAATGTTTAAAGTAACTTTCTAATCTACAATGTAGATAGAATTGAACTCTATTATGGATGTTAGTACGAAAAATCTCATATGTTGGCATTCCTAATTTGTTTAAGTGTCAAATATTGTTTTCGATATTGTTATTTAATTGCATGACATTTTTCACATATGATATTTTTAGCACGCAAAATTTAATTTGTCTTGGGCTGAAAGAAAAACTTGGGGCATGTGTTCTTTTTCCTAGGGCACAAGAATTTTATTAACATGCAAGTTTTAATGTTTCGTAGTTTGAATTGAATTGCTATTACCTTACTTAACTAGGTCTTTTATTTATGCATGTTAAGTCCAACTAGAATTAGGAAAGAACATGTTTATGCTATACTAGGTTTCTAACTCCCCTCATTCTTGTTTAATTGAATTTGGTATCTGCAATTCTTGTATTGCACAAGAATTCAAAGACCAATTCTATATAATCTTCTTGTAGGTCGAATGGAAGATGACGGATGAGCTAAGCATTTCATGCAACTAATTCCAACCTCGACCGAAGACAAACACACCTCCTAAACCTTGCGAGTTTCATACTTGCAAATTGTTCTTCATACTTGTAAAGTTGTGTGTGTATTGGCAATCCTTCACAATGTGTGTGGTAGGCAACCACATAAGGTGCAAGGGACTTATCCACTGAAGGTTCAAGTAGTTTAGGAGGTCAAGTGTCCCAAGATGAGTTCGGAAGATCTCTAGGAGCTTGATGGACATTTTGGGAGGCACGCGGGAAAAAGAAGAATCAACAGGAGTTGGTTACATATCAAAAGGCGTAAAGAGTGAGTCTTTTATAAGTTTTACCTTTTGAATGTTTAGTTATCTTTCTTTGTACTAAACTCACCTTGTGATTAATGGATTGGTTTGTCCCGTGGCAAGAGTGCCCGCAGTTTTCCCAGTTGGGTTTCTGAGTCATCAATTTTGGTGTTGTTATTTTCCACATTCATACCCGAGCTAGACACATCTAAGTCGTGTTACACTTTACACCAGAAAAAGTAGCTAGGCAGGATACATCCTGATTAACGTCTGATAACCATGAATTTATAGTTAGTATCAAAGAGGGTTCACTTAAGTTATTAGTGAGATCAGGTTCATCTAGACATGGATACATCTTCTGTTATACCATTTATCCTAGACGGATCTAATTATGTATATTGGAAAGTTCGCATGCAAATTTATATTCAGTCTATTGATAATAGGGCTTGGACTTCTATTTATATTGGTTACACAGCACTTACTGTCACTGCTGCAGATGGTACTGTTTCTGTTAAGCTCGATGCTCAATTTACTGCTGAAGAAAATACTACATGTGGATGGAATTCTAAAGCTTTAAATGCTATCTTTTCCTTCATAGATCAAAGTCAGTTTAAGCCTGTTGCAAATTGCAGGACTGCTAAAGAAACATGGGATGCACTTCAATTTGCTAATGCAGGAACTAATGCAGTCAAAACCTCAAGACTTCAGATGCTTACTCTTGAGTTTGAGCAAATCACAATGAAGGACAATGAGGAATTCAAGGACTATTATGCACGGTTGAGAGAAATCATCGATCAGGCACAGGCTCTAGGCAAGACGTATTCTGATCGGAAGATTGTCAAGAAAATTCTAAGATCTCTTTCACACAGATTCCAGATGAAGGTCACTGCTATTGAAGAAAGTAAAGATCTGGATGAGATGCGTGTTGAAAAGCTTGTAGGATCCTTGTTGACATACAAGCTAAACTTATCCAAGAGGAAAAAGGAGAAGAAGTCTGGGATTGCATTCAAGAGCAGAGCTGGAGATTTAGACACTGAGGAAGAATATGATGAAGAAGAGAACATAGCCCTCCTCACCAAGCAATTCAAGAAGTTCTTGAAAAGTAGACAACAAAAAGGAAGGGGCTTCAGAAATCAATTCAGGCCTAAAAAATCCTATCAGACAAAAAATCAGAATCAGGATGGAGAGCAACAACCATATCAACAGAAGAAATCTAACTACCAAAACTTCAAGGGTAACAATTTCCAAAAGGCTCGATCTTCTAGCAGGATAAAATGTAGAGACTGTGATGGCTACAGCCACATTGTAGCAAAATGTTCAAAAGCTCAGAGGAAGTGGCAGAAAGGCAAAAAGGCCATAAAAGTTACCTAGAGTGAAGACAAAGAGGACACATTTGGATCAGGTTGAGAGTCCTCATCAGAAGAACATATTACGATCCTGATAGCATATGTCCAGCGCTCCATCCAGTTGTATGAACTTCCTTACTGCTAACATTGCAAAACCATCTTCTACTGAGAATCAATCTTGTCCAACCTATGCAGTACCATAGAGTCAACTTGTTGTAGAACAAGATAAATCTGACATGCTCCAAACCATGATAGAATTCTTTGACAATGAAAAGAGAGATATGCACAAATCCATTGAACGAAAGGATGAGCAGATCAATCAACTTACAACTGATCTGGAGCATTCTAATGAAAGGATCAAACAGTTGACAATGGGAGCTGCAAGGTTAAATGAAGTCCTAAAGTATGGAAAACCTTCAGGGGACACATCTAGACTAGGATATGATGGAAAAGGAAAAGCTGTCCAACAGACAGTTTTATTGAAAAAATTAGGGGAAAACTTCCAAAAAAGACCTGCAGGACAAAGCAGAATTCTGGACCCAAGCAGGATACGTCTGGACCCTCTTCGAGCAGAACTGTCCAGAAGAACAGTCCACCAAACAGCAATAATAGAATACCATAATCAAACCTATTACTGTCAGACCAGTTCAAAACTCCAATGAGTATGGTAAGGTCAGATAGCTAAGCTATAACTTTTATGGTGAATTTGGTCATAATGTTTTCACTTGTAAAAAATACAATAACTTGATCAATACATACAAAGTCAAAATACCTAAATTAAAAGGTAAGGTAAACAGGTTTGGGTGAAAAAGGGTGCGTTCAAGAGTTATGCTATAAAACTTTCTTTAAGTGCTTTAATCCCTAACACTTGATTTTTTTAATAGTGGATATTCTAGACACATGACATGTGACTTAGAGCCATTATCCAATTTCCACAAAGGTGAAACAGATTTAGTTACATTTGGAGATGGACAATAAGGTCACATTAAGAGATCTAGAAATATCTACATTGAAGGCTTACCCACTCTAAAAAATGTCTTATTTGTTACTGGTTTAAAAACAAATCTTTTGAGTGTTGATCAATTGTGTGATGATAATCTTAGAGTGCTATTTTCCAAAACTGAGGGTAAAGTTTTTGATCTTGATCCAAATTCAAATTTGCTTGGACAAACTTTACTTAAAGGTATTAGATCTAATGACAAATGCTATATTTTGAATCCAAAATTGACTTGCAAAGTTGCTAGCACTAACCTACAGAGCTTTGACACAAAAGATTGGGTTACATGAATTATCAAAGTTTACTCAAATTGACCAAAAGTGGAGCTATAAGGGGCATTCCAGAATTGAAAACAATTCCTGAAAGCATATTCAATATGCTAGAAAGGTAAGCAAACCAGGAGTTCACACAATGCAGGTCAGCACCTATCCACCTCCAGTATACTTGAACTTATACATAGATCTTATGTGTCCTATCTAAACTGAAAGCATTGATTAAAAAAAGTACATTTATGTCTATGTTGATGATTTTTCTAAATATACATGTGTTAATTTTATTAGAGAAAAATATGATACATTTGACATATGTTGTGTTTTGCTCTATAAGCGCTCAAATGAGAAATCAGATAAAGGTGTTACCGTCAAGAGAATCAGAAGTGATCATGGCAAAGAATTTGATAATTCTAATTTTTTTCATTTTTGTGAGAAATATGGTGTCATGCATGAATTTTCTTCATCTAAGACCCCTGAACAAAATGGTGTAGTTGAAAGAAAAAATAAGAACTTACAGAAAATGGCTAGAGTTATGCTAAATAGTAAGAAATTACCTGCTAAGTTATGGGCTGAAGCAATTAACACTGTATGTTACATCATTAATAGAATGACACTTAGACCTAGAACTAATCAGACTCCTTATGAAATTTGGAAAGGCAAAAAACCTAGGTTGAGCTATTATCATGTTTTTGGTAGTAAATGCTATATCATGAATGGTAAAGATAACCTGGGTAAATTTGATCTCAAATCTGATGAAGAAGTCTTTGTTGGGTATTCTGAGAATTCTATGGCTTATAGAATTTATAATATGAGAACTCAGAATATCTATAAATGTTAAAGTTGATGATACTGCTGACTACTCCATTTATTCACGGGAACCTAAAATTGATAATCTGAAAGTCATTTCAGTACAGAATCAAACTGACAGAACTGACTCAGGACAGATCCTGCCTCAGTCAACCACATCAGAACGGGCAGAAGCTGAGCGAGATATATCCCGCCAACGTCAGAATAAACAAATTGCAGAATCTGAATCTGAATAAGAACCTGAACCAGAATCAGAACCTAGAAGGCAACCATCTACTAGAATCCAGAAGGCACATCCAGCTGACAACACCCTATCTAGAAAAGAAAGGATGGTGACCAGCAGAAGATTTCAACAAGACTTTGGTCATATGTGCTACATTTCAATTGTTGAACCTAAAAATGCGAGGGAAACTTTACAAGATGATAATTGGGTTCAAGCAATGCAAGAGGAATTAAATCAGTTTGAAAGGAATCAAGTTCGAGAACTAGTGCCAAGCCCCTCTGATGGCAATGTTATTGGAACAAAGTGGGTCTTCAAAAAAAAAAGTCAGATGAGCAAGGTAAGATCATCAAAAACAAATCAAGACCTGTGGCTCAAGGCTATACCCAGATGGAAGGGATAGACTTTGATGAGACATTTGCACCAGTAGCCAGACTTGAGTAAATCAGATGACTACCTGCAGTAGCATGTCATGTGGATTTCAACCTATATCAGAAGGATGTGCAGAGTGCATTGCTGAATGGCATTTTGAATGAAGAAGCATATGTTGAGCAACCACCAGGATTCACTGATCTACAGCATCCTAAACATGTGTACAGGTTGAGAAAAGCTTTATATGGCTTAAAACAAGCTCCTAGAGCTTGGTATGAAAGACTCACCACCTTTCTTCTTGAACAAGACACCAAACATATGAGGTACTAACAAGACCTTATTCATCAAGCCATTAAAGAAAGGAATCATTGTTGCTCAAATTTATGTGGATGATATTGTATTTGGAGTTTGTCTAGACAATGCAGACAGAATTTGAGATGAGTATGGTAGGTGAACTCATATTTTTTCTGGGATTACAGGCTAAGCAGGACATATTTGGCATCTTTATATCTCAGACAAAGTATGCTAGAAATCTGGTAAAGAAATATGGCTTAGAAGATTCCAGATTGATGAGAACTCCAATGGCTACTAATCTGAAATTGTCAAAGAATGATCAAGCTAAGGCAATTGATCCTACTCTTTATCATAGCATAATTGGGAGTTTACTCTATCTGACAGTAAGCTGGCCAGACATATCTTTCAGTGTAGGTATATGTACAATATATCAGTCGAATCTGAGAGAGACACATATGGCTACAGTCAAGAGGATTATCAGATATATAAGTGGAATAACAGAATATGGCATATGGTTTTCTAAGGATACCACTGCTAATCTTTCTGGATACTCAGATGCAGATTGGGCTGGGAATGCTGATGACAGAAAGAGTACTTCACGAGGATGTTTCTACATGGGAAACAATCTGGTAGCCTGGATAAGCAAGAAGCAAAATTCCATTTCACTCTCCACAGCAGAAGCAGAATACATAGCTGTAAGAAGTTGTTGCACATAGCTTCTTTGGATGAAACAGATGTTGGAGGACTATGGAATTTTCCAAGATCATGTCACTGTTTTCTGTAATAACACAAGTGCTATAAACATTTTAAAAAATCCAGTTCAACCCTCCAAGACTAAGCACATTGATATAAGACATCATTTTATCAGAGAGTTGGTTGAACAGAAAGTGATTGCCTTGGAGTATGTTCAGACAGAATATCAGCTTACAGATCTATTTATTACAGCCTAAATAGGCCCAACATCACGAAAAAGAAAATTGTATTGCATGTACATAAAAAAGGTGAAAATGAGAAAATCTTAGAAAAACAGAAAGTTTTTATTTGTATTTTTCATGGAGCTGTATGATTTGTGTGTCATTCATGATCATATTAATCAAATCACTTTACATTTATGTAGAATATCACTGAGATACCCAGAGGAGGACGCATCCTGAAGAGATCAGTCAAAACTTGTTCACTTAATTCCATAAAGATAAACTGCGTAAAAAGGATGGAATACGTCCTGCCTGCTTTGCACTACAAAAGGTATTCTGATTGAGAGTCATAATTTTGATGTAGACCTATGGTCAGTATCTACATTCTTCGGCACTACATACGATTAATAATGTCTAAGGAGCAGAGTCTGTAAGGGCAAAAGCTATCAGTCAACCAAGCCTTTGAGTGCGTGTAGGTACCTTTACCCTCAGAAGACAATGCTCAAAATTATAGAAAAAGTTGAGCAAGCTGAGGACTTAAAAGTTGTATTTTTCTTATAAGAGTTGTTTAGATGATGATAGGTTGCATCACTCATAAGCTTCAATAAGTCAGGGCTTCACAAGGTGCAAAGTGGAGTCAGAATTGACCATAAAAGATAAATTCATAGTTAATTCCATTCAAAAATTAAATTCCTTCCAGATCGGAACAGTTCACTTAGTTGAATACTTCATAATATGAACTTCAACACGTATTTTGGGAAGTATTCAGTACTGTCAATTTAATTAATGTTGGTTTATTACAATTGCATATGTTTGCCTGTGTGCATTAGCCTAGATGCATCTCGTACTTTAGTTGATGGGTCAAGTAGGATGCATCTGGCTAAGCTTATACTTTGTGGCGAATACAGGTAAACCGCTCTTAAAATTTCTAACCGGCAAATTTTTAAGACCAATGTTCTAAAACAGTTCGGTTTCCCTCTTCTTTGTCAACCTACCGACGTCTTCAGATCTCCGAAACTGACTCTGACTTTTAACTCTTTGCTCTATGAAAAATTTCATAACTACTCTAAGTTTCCTCGAAAAGTTTTTCTTGTGTTTGTGTTCAAAACTCTCTCAAAGAAAAACATGGTTGGAAAGGGAAAGCGTGGTGCTGGAGTTCGTCAGAGTGGCAGAATCTTAAAGAAAACTATTACCCGTGAAGGATCTTCACAACTGGTTGAACCACAACCAACTGCAACTCAGAACCCATCTCCGCTATTAGTGATATTGCAGAATTTATTCTTGAGTAGGCGTCTCCTGTCGAAACAAATCTGATGGTGATTACACAAGTTCCAATGGTCGAGATGCCATATAGACTCAATCTGCTCTCTACTATGGTGTTATATGTTCCACTGGAGGTACATGACGAACCAACACAAGTCCCAATGCCACCAGTCGAACCAGTTCAATAGCCGCAACCACAACCGGAAAACCCTAATCTACCAGAGAACCCTATTGCAGAGGCAGAAGTTCAAAATCTGGTGATTCCTGAGGTGAATCAAGAATCAAAGTCAAACTCCTCAAAATCAACTAGAAATTTCTCAACAAAGCGATGTTCAAGTAGTGATTCCAGAGGAACTCCCCAACATTCAGGAAATTTTGCACTCAATCGCAAGAGAAAACCCTAGCGAGGTTGGGGATGCTAAAATTCAGAGGGAGAAGAGTCCAGAACAAGGAGCGGAGGAGGTTATAGAACCAGAAAAAATCCAGTCTGATAAAGGCGAACAGGACAAATCCACATCGCATGCTACAGAGGATTCTAGAGATGAAAAAGGTTCTAGAGAATATGACAATTTCGAGTATGATCAGGATTCATCCACACCAGATCGGGAGCAAAAGTCCAAAAAGAATCATGATAAACATTCAAATAAGGATAGTGATTACCAGATGGAGGAGGAAGAGGAAAGTTCAGAATCTAAGAAGTCAGGTAAATTTGATAAACAAAAGAAAGGAAGATATCAGGAAAAGGAAACAGAAACTGCCAGAATTACCAAGCAGGAGACCAGCAACACGGAGATCAATTGGGATCCTTATTGGAAGTCCTAGGAAACCATGTCAGTTAGAATCTGCTGAGCAAAAGCTAGTTAGTGTGGATACGTCTTGCGACGAGTCAAGCGAAAGTGATGCTAAACCAGGCCAGACGCATCTTGATCTAGATGAATTCAAACGCACAGAAATTAGAACAGTGAAAGGTTCTTTTATCCCTTGCAGTTACTGCTTTTATGATAAGAAGGCCACACAGTTGTTTAGAAATTTTGTGAATTTTAGAAAATTTACTTACGAAAGGAGGATTATGATTCCTGACTTTGAGATGATTGGGTTATAAGAGTTGGTAGAATTCTTTAGGCTGTATAAATTGTTTGATTGCAAGGGGACTGGAAATTAAACACTGGTGAAGGAATTCTTTTCTAAAATCACAAAACAGTTTGGAGCTGCTGACTATCTGTTTACCACTAAGGTTTATGTGAGGGGAAGGATGATTAAGTTCACTACTGAGAACTTGAGAAAGTGGCTAGGAATTAGAAGTTTGATATAGATAAGGATGATGACAAATTTAATCTGTCTAATAATACAATTGCTAGAGAAATCAGGGGTACTATCTGGCCAACCAAAAGAACTAAAATTCTCTCATCTAGCATGAATTTGAAATACAAACTTCTTCACAAGGTCGTTATGACAAACCTAGATCCTCTTACACACAAAACCAAAATTAACAGACAAAGAGCCACATTGTTGTATCAGCTGGGTACAAAACAAGAGGTAAACTGGGGGCAGAAAGTTTTTGATATTATAAAAGGTTGCATCTCAGGTAGTGGGCCTAGAAAGTCTAAAACATACAAACTACCATTTCCTTGGGTCATTTATAATTATCTGAAGGATCAGGGGACTGAAAATAGGAAGGGTGATTAGTGGTCCTGGCCTATAGAGTTACTTAGAAGGAATCACTGCTCCAAACTCATCTCACCTTCTACCAGACCACATGCTGCGTCAGGCACAGCAAAAATTCAGGCAGATATTCGAACAGAGTCTTCTCTCAGGCAGGACATCTCCTCCATAAAGGAAGATTTGAATCAGCTCAGGGAACATGTCACTGGTTTCAGTAACTTATTTAATTCTGTTGTTAAACGCTTTGACCCTTTGTGCAGTTTAATGGTTCATTGTTTACTCCTGAATGGTCAAACGTTCGAATATAAGGATGCTGACATCAGTGGGTTCCTGAGGAGCTTTCTTGCTATGGTGGACGAAGAAGCTGCTAAGGCTAAGCAGGATGCACAGGAGGATGATCCAGCAGACAAGGCCAAGGAGGATGCATCTGGTGCTGCTACCCCTCATAAAAAGAAGAAGAAAAAATCAGCTGATGTTGGTGAAGGCTCTGCCAAGAAGAAAAACAAGAAAAGGCCAAGAAATCAAAGCCAAATCCAAAATGAAGCAGACAATAGGAAAAAGGAAGAAATGAGACATTCTCAGAGAGCATATTTATGTTTTCTGAAACACTCATTTTATTTTTTTGTTTTTGAGTTTTTATCCTTTATGATTTTCATTTCTGTTTATGCTTTTATGTTAAACTCCCTATGGCAGCTACTCCAAATTGTTGCAGGAAGTTATCTTTTTGAGCTCTAATATGGTTTTTCAAATCATAAGGCTCTGGTTCTACTAACCCTTATGTAGGATTTATCTGGTTCTACTAACCCTTCTGTAGGATTTATCTGGCTTTTCTCCTTTGTTAAAAAGGGGAGAAGAATAGTTGCTGATTAGGATATGTCTCGTGTTGCTAATACTGATCTAATCAGGACATAACTTGATCTGTAGCACTCACTTTACTTATATCTTGATCTGTAGGACTCACTTAACTTTTGTACTTTTGCTCTTCTCTACATGTTTGAGTTTGTGTGTTGTGCTTAGGGGAAGTTTTATTTCTAAAGGGGAGAATTTATTGCTTAAATATTTTTAACTCCTTAGAAAACATTGTTTGACACTTTGTGCTACTATGTGTTTTGAAAAATTAGAAAAACAAAAGGGGGAGATTGTTAATACGAAAAATCTTATATGTTGGCATTCTTAATTTTTGTTTAAGTGTCAAATATTGTTTTAGATATTGTTACTTAATTGCATGACATTTTTCACGTATGATATTTTTAGCATGCAAATTTTATTTATCTTGGGCCAAAAGAAAAAAGAAAAAGTTGGGGCGTGTGTACTTTTTCCTAGGGCACAAGAATTCTATTAACATGCAAGTTTTAATGTTTCCTAGTTTGAATTGAATTGTTATTACCTTATTTAACTAGGTCTTTTATTTATGCATGTTAAGTCCAATTAGAATTAGCTAGGAAACAGTGTGTTTATGGTATACTAGGTTTCTAACTTTCCTTATTCTTGTTTAATTGAATTTGGTATATGTAATTCTTGTATTGCACAAGAATTCAAAGACCAATTCTATATAATCTTCTTGTAGGTCGAACGGTAGACGACGGACGAGCTAAGCGTTTCATGCAACTAATTCCAACCTCTACCGAAGACAAACAAACTGCCTAAACCTTGCGAGTTTCATACTTGCAAATTGTTCTTCACGCTCCTAAAGCTATGTGCGTATTAGCAACCCTTCATAGTGCGTGGTAGGCAACCACATAAGGTATGAGGGACTTATCCACTGAAGGGTCAAGTAATTTAGGAGGTCAAGTGTCTCAAGATGAGTTTGGAAGATCTCTAGGAGCTTGATGAACATTCTGGGAGGCACGAGGGGGAAAGAAGAATCAACGGGAATTGGCTACATATCAAAATACGTAAAGAGGGAGTCTTTTATAAGTTTTACCTTTTGAATGTTTAGTTATTTTTCTCTGTTCTAAACTCACCTTGTGATTAGTGGATTGGTTTGTCTAGGGATAGAGCCAGGAATATGATTCAGTGGGTGTGGAGTTCTAATAATAAACATACATATTAGCAAGTAATTCCATGAGCATCTCTTTATGAGCTTACTCTAGAAATAGTTTTATGATATTAGTTTGAGAGTTAGTCATTGGTTTGAAATCTATAGAAAATAAATTTTGAAAAATTATGGTTTACATTTCAAATGCTCACCATCCAATATACTGTTAATGAATATACTACTATAGCAATACAAATTATGCAATGTTTTACCATGCTTTTTAAAGTAAAAATAATGTTTTTTTCTCTGGTTTCTCATCTACGCATACTAAATTTTGTTCATATTTAGTCCTAAATTAAGGAATTAGATTAAATTGCTTATGAAATGAGCCAAAGCTATATTTAAATAAATAAATTATTAATCTACTGTATAATGTTCTATATTTTAAAACGGTGCTAACCAAAATCTAAAGGTTCGCTAGAAAATTAGATAAATGCTTTAAGCCGTAAAATACTTGCTATTAAGTTAGTAATATATATTTTTTACTAAGGATAAATTAGTTAATTATAACTAGATTAAAAAAATTAATAATTAACAATAGTAATTAAATTAGCAAAACAGGTAAAGTCGTGAAACAATAGGGGTGGGAAAGGTCATTATAGTCATTTCACACAATATTTTAAGATTTGGTTGGATTTTCTCTTTCTTCATGCATTGTAGATCTTCTTCGCCTTCTTCCCTGCTTTTCTCTGGTAATAAAGGAGACAATGGCGAATTGTTTTCAAAAATTCAATGGGTGCGACTGCACCCACTCGTCCCTATGTAAATCCGTCCCTGGGTTTGTCCCGTGGCAAGGGTGCCCACAGTTTTCCCAGTTGGGTTTCTGCGTCATCAATTCTTGTGTTTTTATTTTCCGCATTCATACCCGAGCTAGACACATCTAGGCCACGTTACACTTTACACAAGAAAAAGTAGCTAAGCTGGATGCATCCTGATTAACGTCTAGATAACCACGAATTTTACAATGGATTTTTTTCTACATGATTTTCTGAGTTACTGTCTTCTGTGAATTCTTAGTATTCGATCTTCTCTATAAAATCATCTATTGTAAAAAAATGCAAGTTGTACAAAGTTGTGAATTTTGTTGAACAATTGATGCAACATTTTTATTGAAATATCGTTCAAGTTTTTACTATTTTTATTATTGTTGCGTAATTATTTAACTATTGGTTAAAAGTATTGTACATAGGTCTTTAATTTCATGTTTATATGTAGAGATAAAAACGTTAGGGAAATAGTTAAACTTTCCACTTTAGAGATGAATGTGATCTCTTGAAAGAGTAAAATGTTTTTATTAGCTACCAAAGAAGAAACGAAATGTAAGCTTGTGAAATTTGTAAAATAGGAGTGGTACAAGCTATTAGGATTTGGATTACTTACAAGTTATTTGTTATTATAATTTTTTGGAGCTATTCAACTTTGTTCAAGTGGAAGTATACGAGTACTTCAGTTGGGAATCAAGTTTCAAGCTACTTTGTATGGGAAGTTATTTTCACTATGAGTATCACTTTTGTTTGGTTATTTTCTCTAGGCTTATGGGCTTAGTATAAGTTTTAGATACTAAGATGGCACATTTCCAATCTATGCTCCAATGTGTTCCTGCTCATGAATGCCTCATGAATTGCCTCTCTCTTCTTACTAAGATGATTATGAACAAGATTATGATGAGAATCTTTTAGTTTGAACCACTAAGGTTTATGGATGGAGTTTTTTGATTAAATGAAATCTTTTGTTTGTTTATTTATTTATTTTTAATGATTCATACTTTGAAAAAATGATAGGTTCCGTCCACTAACACTAAAATGTGATAGGAAGAAGACGCAGGCATTCCAAGGTTGAGATGTGGTATTTTTGTCGATTGGAAAAAAAATCATAGGATCTGTCATGTTTGGTGGTGATGTTAGATAGATGAATGAGAAAGATAATATATTAATGAATATGAATGTATAAATCGTGTGAGGTGGGTGAGTTTGAGATAATATATAGATGAATATGTATATGTTTAAGAAAATAATAGGTATAGAAAACAAATAATTTTAGTGACAATAAATAATAACAATACCGGCTCTTCAAATGCAAATAGCTTAAGACTTCTCTTAGCTTTATGTTATTTCAACTTGTTGTTAAAGATAATGTGGGAAATTTTTTTAAAAGCTTTTGCACGGGTGAAAATCTAGCTTAAAAATATTGAAATAGCATGTAAAGTGTTACCGAACATAATATAAGGAATGTGATTTGTCAGCTGTAAGGATAATTTCATCTAAATAAGTAATTTTTTAATTTTTTCAATTGTTCTACAAATGGTGTGTTTTTTTTCCCTTTATAGTAAATAAAATATAATGCGTAGATTGTGCTTATTTAAAGCACAGTATGCAAAATATTGTAAATACACTATAAACACATGGTGTATTTTTTTTTAATTTTCCCAATTATAAATTAAATCAATATTTAAAAGACTAAAATTAAAATTGCAAATAAAAGCATGCAAAGTGACGCATGATATCCAGAAATACTTCATTATTACTTCAAACCACGGCTAATTACTGACCACAAAAACAAAATAGTGTTAACGGTCCATATATATACAACTAATGTGATACAATAAAAGAAAAATATGGACAACTACTCCATTCGATGACCTAATTACAAGAAAAACATTCCATTGAAGCCATAAAGGAATGAATCTCGTGAAGAACATATGCAGATGGACGATATGATATTCGAAGTTCCAACAGAGCAATCAAATAACATCAGCTCAGCTTTAAGCTGCTACCGCACTTCCCACAGCCTCCGCAACACATTGACATGTCAGATATAGAAAATTAATGTCAGATATTCACATCAAATAAAGTGTGTCACTTATTTTCCTTTTTTTTTTTTTTTTTGGTGGGGCTGTTGTAAGCACGAATGAACTATAAATTAATTAAATTTGAGCATAATTTTTAATTCATACCTTATCATGTGATGCAATATTCCCCACTCGAATTTCTATTACTAGACGGTTTTGAGCAAGGCACGCCATTCTTCAATATAAACTGATTGATCATGTGACATGCTAGGAATTTCATACTTGCCTAGAGCTTTGAGAATATCCTGAGTTTCACCATACAGGCGAGCTGCTTCCTCAACACTATGCTCCCTGTCTTCTATGGCATTGTTGTAACACTTCCCGAGTATAACATGAGGTAAATTGGTGAGGCATGCCGCATATATATCTGCAACCATGACCGATATTTTGTCGAACACTTGATCAGTTTCCACTTGTTGCAGCAACAAAGTATTGCTTACTTTGTACATTGAATTTGCAACTACAATACTATCAGACAGATTGGGATTCTTCTGGGATTCTAATTTCAACAGTTCTTCATTTTGATTTGCAAGCGTTTGAAGAGTTTCCCTAGGGGATTGCGATTCACATGCCAATTTGTTGAGATCCACATGAAGCCACTTGTGCTTAAATTCAACTCCAGTCCATGCAAATTCTGCTGCTTCCCTGCTTCTCACCAATCTTTTATGCTCATCCAAACCTTTTTCTACTAGGCGCACATAAGTGAGACCTTCAATCACGCCCCGTAAGAACTTATTCTTCTTCTCTTCTTCGATTTTGGGAAGAGCAAGTGAGATGCTTGTTAGGACTACTATAGGGAGAGTCCAACAACTGGGAGGTTCTTCGAGAATTATAGTCGGGACTTGATTACTTTCAAAATCCAAAACACCATTGAAGTTGGTGGAATTCTCTAAAAGGTCCATCAAATACCTAGGACGATGTTTGGCACCTGCTTTCATGAACGGATTCATTGAAGAGTGAATGAATTCTATGTATGTCTCTCGAATTGTCTCGCCTTCAAGAAGTAAAGCATAGTTTTTAAAGTCTTGGATGAAACCTGCAGGCATGTCTTGGGATTCCTCGGGATTGGCTGAGGCCTTAGGTTCCTTTGAGATTATCTTTTTCACCCACTTCAAGAATCCTAAAATCATCTTTCGTGGCCTCTTGAAAAACAAGACGAGGAACGGTACAAGAAATATTGAAAATCCTCTTTCTACACATCCCCACCAAATAATGATAGCTAGAGTTCCAATGATTGAGATTAGCCCCAATAATTTGTATGTCATTAAAATTGCTGTCTGCATTCCTGAGTCATTGGAATTAACTGAGGCCTCAAGTCCCTTTAGGATTATCTTCTTTACTATAACAAAGAATCTCTCAACTATCATTCTTGGTTTCTTAAAACACAATATGGGGAACAGAATAGAAACTGCAATAAGTATGTAATCTCGTTTTTCAACTGCAAACCACATAATGGTAACAAGAACTCCAACGGTTGAGATTAGCCCAAGTAATTTGTTTGTCATCACAATCACTAACTGAGCACATATACAAACGTTGATAAGTAAATTATTCATCATGTGGATAAGTTTTCTCAACTTGGGGTCACGAACTTGTAAAGGTGGGGGTTTCTTTTTCCACTCTACCAGTCTTTTAACCTCGTAGTTCTTCATGCCAAGTGAAATAATCGAGGCCAAAAATTTCTCAATGCGCCAAACACTTATAGCATGTATAAATCTTATGAAAGTGGTTATAACGCAAAGACACACTCCAGTTACTTGAATTAAATAAACATGTCTTACTGGCCATTGGTAATCTGATGAACTACTTCTCCAGCAACTGCAGTATATTTGTAATTGAAACGCCACAGGTAAGAGAAAAGCGCTTGAGATAAGGCCAAGAATATAGCAGGTCTCAGATCGAGCCATCACAAACTGAGGGCTACCAGTTTTTGCCATCATCCAGTACTTGTTCAAATGTGACTTTAACTTGTCAATATCGATTATTTCATTTCCTTGCCGCTCTTTTTCTGACATCGTTCCATGAAGTTCTTTGTACTTGTGTTCCAAATACCTTTTACTTGCAGAAACTGTTATGGCAGAGGAAATTAATACGATGAATGAATAAACATTTAGAGACACAAACGCAGTTTGTAATGTGCTCGTAGGATAGCCAATCTCCGCTGTGACCACTTGGAAGATAACATCTACGGAAACCGTCACAATAAGGATACCCAAGGCTAGCAAGTTCACTAACATGTCTCCTTCGCTCATGGATCCTAGAGAAGGCATAAAATGAATGGTTGAAACACCCAACAGAGCTGCGCTATTGAGCTTTCCAAACTGGCTGGGCATTAAATCCATTGACATCTTCACTGCAACGCCTATGACGTTCAAGGAAACAGCATTTAGAGCAGAATATTTGCAGGGGAACCATAATTTTCGACGCCGAAACGAATGGATTGTGTCAGCAATGAGTGCTGCAACCCACACAAGAGATGCAGCAGCAGCGTATGGGCCGATCCATTGCATTGGAGTTTGCGACATTTTGTTCAATAATTTTTGTGCTTTGCTCTTCCCGTTCCGCTATTTATTGACATGAGAAAGCTCCTACCCTTTTCATTCATGAAGCTTCTGAAGTCTTGCTTGAAAAGACTTTTTGGTCTTTTTTTTTCCTTTAAAATTCACAAACTGAGACCCACAAGATTAATCATTGCTTGCCTTTTATTACTCTAATTATTATTAAGAATTATTGCTTTATAATTATTATTACTTCTCTATGTTCGCCTTGGCTCTTGAGTCTTGACGATTTAAAACATAAAAGGAAGGTTAGTTCGTTGGTTCCAGTAGCCAGTAGCACAAGAATTAGAAAGCTTTCCTAGAGGCTAGAAAGAGCTTTGTTTGTTTCCGTTTTCATTTTGGTATGTGCTGACCATACCGCTTTTTATTGACATGAGAAAGCTCCTACCCTTTTCATTCATGAAGGTTCTGAAGTCTTGATTGAAAAGACTTTTTGGTCTTTTTTTTTCCTTTAAATTTCACAAACTGAGACGCACAAGATTAATCATTGCTTGCCTTTTATTATTATAATTATTATTAAGAATTATTGCTTTATTATTATTATTACTTCTCCATGTTCGCCTTGGCTCTTGAGTCTTGACGATTCAAAACATAAAAGGAAGGTTAGTTCGTTGGTTCCAGTAGCCAGTAGCACAAGAATTAGAAAGCTTTCCTAGAGACTAGAAAGAGCTTTGTTTGTTTCTGTTTTCATTTTGGTATGTGCTGACCATTCCTGAAAATGTCTATGCGCTATTCATTCTATGCATGCTTTCTTGAGAAATGTAGTCGAAAGAATAGTGCAGCGGAAACGACAAGCTCAATTTTACGCAATTGTGTAAAAGAGTAAAATAATTGAAATATAAAATATCCTAAAGGCTGGCAATATGCTCAAGCCGTCAACACATCTGAAAAGAAAAACCAACAACCAACATTCCCTACAGCTCTGTTGTCTTTTATATATGTATATAATAAACCCTATATGATGAAATGATGAAAAAGACTAAATTAATCCTCATTCTAAACTTATCTTTCTTATTCTACGTACTACTAGTATAGAATACGTGTGTTGTATGTAGTTTTGTAATAAAATTATGAATTTATTATGGTTAATTGGCGTCATCTAAATATATCCTCTTAGCTCGGTGTGCTATATCTAACCTTGTACTTTCAAATCGATACATATAAACCCAAATCCCACCTTCTTTGCAATACCTTACATTACCGTCAATGACTGTTACAAACTTACAATCTTCTGTCATACAAACATGTGTGTTGTACTAAAAAATCATATGAATGGTATTGACATCTATTCACTTGGTATGAAGTTTTCAGCCGCCAATAAACGAAAATGGTCACTAAAATTTAGTGGAATATCACCTATATCAATAGTTTTCTTTCTATGCATTAAATATTTGGCAAAAACTATAATCCCAACACATTTTTGAATAATAATACTGCAATTTATATATATTATAAATTAACTGGGGAAAAAAAAAAACTTCTCTATTTTTCCAATCGCAACTTGCTTGACTTCAACTAATTTCTCCACAAATTAAGTTGCTTCATTCAAAGAAAATAGTATGAACAACCAAAACCGGCCAATGAAGTTGCTCGTATCCATCACGCACCTAATAAATCAATATTGACATAAATAAAATAAAATAGCTGGTAGCTAAAATATGTCGAAAAATATTTTTCAACATAAGCGTTACATGTTGAAGCGATATAGGGTTATATTTTGACATATTCTAACTTCCGCCTATTTTATTTAATTAATATTTGTGACATTCCGGTTCTCATATTCTCATTGATGACTACTGCCACTTCCACGTTTCATGTTCCCAACAAATATGGTAGAGAAAAAAAGTAGGAGCACACCGGATGAAGATGTGAATAAGTAAATAAGGTAGCTATAAATTATAGAATCGGGAACCAATTTGAAACGGGAGCAAATTCGAAGGACAAAAGGCAAATAAGTATTTAAACTTAAAAAAAACGTCAAAAATAAAGAAAGATGAATGAAGTCGACCGGTCAAGAGGAGGAAAATCTACAGAAATTGTCAATCAACCATTGGACCATTTGTAAAATATGAACTTAATAAAGGGAATATGGCTGGAATTTCTTTAATGTGGACTGATACCAGTAATTATTAGAACAAGTTAGGTTAAAAGTGGACGGCATTAATTATGTTCAAGAGAAAAAATTGAGGAAATGCTGAAGAAATTGAAGGGAGTACTATAGGCTTGTAATTTTGAAGGTAGTTATATATTAACACATGTGAATGTAGAGGAATGAAGAAAGTAACGTAACTTGATAGCTTTTAAGATTAATTAGTATACTTGATGATTTATTGTAACAAGAAAAGAATGAAGAAATTTGAGAGAAATTTAAGGTAAAATGTGGGAATCTTATAGCCTAAGACGAGTAATAGAATCAAAAATTTTATTTTGCTTATAAGCAGGTATGTTATTCTACCTGCATGCGTGTAACTTGGCACACATCTATGTTACAAGTGTGTGAGTACTTATAATTTAAATGTGTGCCACATATACACGCGTGCACAATAATATGCGTATGCGTGCGTGTAGGTAAAATAAAATTCTTCGAAAGAATATATATAATTATACATGTGGTTGAGTGGATTGAGATCAAATTAAGCAAGCTAGAAGTAACTAAGTGAAGATGAATGAAATTAATTAGAACTTTTGGAAGTGAAGAAATAAATAGAACCCAAAAACTTGTTAGAAAAGGACTTGAATGTGACTAGAGTTTGAAATTTTTAAATACAGGAAATGGCGGAGAAATTTGAAATGTCCCATAGAACGAGCTAGATGCCACGAGTAGCGGGTGAGCGGAAAATCTTCACTATTTATTTTTGAAATGAAATTAATATGCTTTTACATTGCTATGAATTTTATTTGCTTGGTAAGGATTTAAAAAAATGTAGGTTTATAAATGGATTTAAAATTCAAATTTTGTATAGGTGTCGAGATTTAATTGTGTCATATAAAGGTAATGATTAAAATGATTTTAGAGTTTACGTCACATCAAATATGTGGAGATAAAGACAGTTATGCTATGTGTCTAAAATTTGAAATTTAAATTGGTTGATAAATTCAAAGTATTTTAAATTTGTTGCCAAACACAGTGGAAAATCTTGTGAAAGCTCCGTGATTTTCTATGAAATTTGATGAAAGTTAAAAGATCTTGTGAAATACTCCTATGAGTTTCATGTTTGATGATGATGTTACGATTTTGAACTGATTATTTTAAAATCAAGAATGTGTTTTTACTACGGTTTCACCAATTAGTACCCTAAGACTTAATTATGCTGCCTTCGAGCGAAGGGGCTTATAGCCTAGGATTGCCAATTTCTAGTGAAGGGGGTCATATGGTACCTA
The DNA here is from genome assembly GCA_963692815.1 of Nyctanthes arbor-tristis. Lineage (NCBI taxonomy): Eukaryota > Viridiplantae > Streptophyta > Magnoliopsida > Lamiales > Oleaceae > Nyctanthes > Nyctanthes arbor-tristis. The sequence goes on from CAVNYN010224710.1 coordinate 43,522, forward strand.
TGACACAAGATACGTCCACGTGCGCGTAACCATATGATGACCATGGATTCATGACTACATATTACAAATTGACATATGACTAGGGTGCTATTTGGGTAGAAAAAGTCTAATACTCCATGAATATTGAACTCGGTACTTCTGACCAATCAGAGATCTGCATATGGATTCAACGGGCTGAATTTGTTATTTAATTTGGGCCCTAAATCTCACATATCAGTTCCTGACTGATCAAGAGTACCGAATGCTCAGTACTCCTAGCGTACTGAACTTTTTTCCACTCTTTGGTGTGATTTTATGATGATCTCATATTTGAAATGATTCTTTTAATGAATCCCGTATCATGTTGAGATCTATAACGATTTTAGATATTGCAAATGATGCTTACAGATTGAAATACTTATTATTCTACATGATTTTTCAGAAAAATGTTTGTAAATACATGTTGGAACAAACTGTTTGTGAATAATATCACATAAACCCTAACCCCACATTGAAGCATCGAGAATTAATTACTAGAGAAGCGGAAGTGTATAACCTAAATCCAAAGAAAAATTTAATCGTCTAGAGCCGTGCGGTTGGCCTTCCAAATCAACACATTTTTCTTTAAGTTTTCTCTCTAGATCGGAAGAGCAGACATAATAGAATTTTCTTGAACGTTTGATCTGGGGACCATTACCAATGTATATACAAAGATAACAGGCGTGTTATCCCTAGGGTTTCTCTATTTTAGCCCATCATCGAAATAGAAAATACCTAATAGGTCTCTACATATTAAAGACTCACACCCTATCAGATACATTAAAACCTAAATTACCGAAATCTTATTAGATCACTTTAAGCGGGCTTAACCTTATATGACAGCCCACAACACGTGATTATTAACATATAAGCCCAATATTAGATTAAGGACCCGACAATCTCCCACTTAGGCTATATGTGCAACCTTATAATCATGCATTGCCAAATAACCATATGAGCTCAAATTTGCTGTCATTACTGAAATGTATCTATATCCAATTCGGTCCATCAATCATATCAACATAGGATCAAAGCAGCTTTTGTCACATCTATCGTGACTCGACCCATCAATGGTCACATATGCTAACATAGATTTAGCATGGAAATTACATGCAATGTGATCATAACATGTCTATTTCCAACTGGTCCATCTTAAACCTTAGTAAGATCAATCCATACTGAAGTTAAAGTGTGAATAAACCAAAAGTTTATTTCTGCAGAAAATAACCAAATATGCAGAAACTGAAATAATTGAAAAATATCTATACTGAAAAGCATCTAAGATTACAAACTGCCACTAGAACTGAATAACCTCAAATGACTTGACACCCATATGAGCAATGTACTCATGAAACATTTTGAGTGGCAATCCATTAGTAAACGGCTCTGCAACCATGGAGTTTGTACCGATGTGCTTTATAGACAGCTGTCCACTCTGAACTCTTTCTTTAACAATTAGGAACTTGCTTTTTATTATTATAATTATTATTAAGAATTATTGCTTTATTATTATTATTTACTTCTCTACATGTTCGCCTTGGCTGTGATGATTCAAAATAAATGCGGTTAGTTCGTTGGTTCCAGTAGCCAGTAGCACCAGAAATAGAAAGCTTTCCTAGCGAGAGACTAGAAAGAGCTTTGTTTGTTTCTGTTTTCATTTTGCTATGCGCTTACCATTCCTGAAAATGTCTATGCGCTGTACATTCCATGCATGCTTTCTTGAGAAATGTAGTCGAAAGAATAGTGCAGCGGAAACAACAAGCGCAATTTTACGCAATTGTGTAAAAGAGTAAAATAATTGAAATATAAAATATCCTAAAAGGTAGGCAATATGCTTAAGCCGTCAACACGTCTGAAAAGAAAAACCAATAACCAACATTCCCCACAGTCCTGTTGTCTTTTATATACGTATCATAAACCCTATATGATTAAATGATGAATTTAAACTTATTTTTCTTATTCTACGTACTACTAGTATAGAATACGTGCGTTGTATGTAGTTTTGTAATAAAATTATGAATTTATTATGGTTAATTGGCGTCATCTAACAATATCTTTTTAGCTTTGTGTGCTATATCTAACCTTGTACTATAGAATACGTGCGTTGTATGTAGTTTTGTAATAAAATTATGAATTTATTATGGCTAATTGGCGTCATCTAACAATATCCTTTTAGCTTTGTGTGCTATATCTAACCTTGTACTTTCAAATCGATCACCTAAGATTACCGTCAAGGACTGTTACAACTTACAATCTTCTGTCATACCAACATGTGTGTTGTACTAAGAAATCATATGAATGGTATTAACGTCTATTCACTTGGTATGAAGTTTTCAGCCGCCAATAAAGGAAAATGGTCACTAAAATTTAGTGGAATATCACCTATATCAATAGTTTTCTTTCTGTGCATTAAATATTTGGCAAAAACTATAATCCCAACACATTTTTGAATAATAATAATACTGCAATTTATATATTATAAATTAACAAGAAAAAAAAAAAACTTCTCTATTTTTCCAATCGCAACTTGCTTGACTGCAACTCATTTCTCCACGAAGTTGCTTCATTCAAAGAAAATAGTATGAACAACCAAACTGGGCAATGAAATTGCTCATATCCATCACGCACCTAATAAATCAATATTGATATAAATAAAATAAAATAGCTGGAAGCTAAAATATATCGAAAAATATTTTTCAACATATATATTAGCGTTATGTTGAAGCAATATAGGGTTATTTTTTGACATATTCTAACTTCCGCCTATTTTACTTAATTAATATTTGTGACATTCCGGTTCTCATATTCTCATTGATGACTACTGCCACTTTCACGTTTCATGTTCCCAACGAATATGGTAGAGAAAAAAAATAGGAGCACATCGGATGAAGATGTGAATAAGTAAATAAGGTAGCTATAAATTATAGAATCGGGAACCAATTTGAAAATGGAGCAGCTTCCAAGGACCAAAGGCAAATAAGAATTTAAATTTAATTTAAAAAAAAACCGTAAAAAATAAAGAAAGACGAATGAAGTCGACCGGTCAAGGGGAGGAAAATCTACAGAAAATTGACAATCAATCATTGGACCATTCGTAAATAGGAACTTAATAGAGGCAATATTGACACGTCATATCCCAGGCCATCCTGTTAGGCCTGACACATGGCGTGCGCCGACGATGAATACCAGTTTGACATAGACCCACTACCAAGGCAAATTAAGACTCTTCTTGAAACTGTACAGACTTTTGGACTAAAATGATTTTATAAAAATTTTGACAGAGCCTCCCCTTTAAAATGGACTTATCCAATCTGTGAAAAACTCAAAAATCCACAATCAAATCCATACATAATAATTCACAACGCCATCCATCTAATAAAACTCAAGGAAATGCAAAATAGTTTTACACTTCACTTGACATCAAAATCAATTTTGAAACATAGGCAATACTCAATGTTTCTAACTAGCATGAGAATGAAGGTATGAAATATGTCAATGTTTCATGAGATAGCAAAATGCAGTATGCCGTACTATTCTAAATGTGATAGCAAATTATGATAGTGCAGGCAAATCTCACTCTGCTCAAGGTCGGTCACCTCCTGATAAGAAAAACGTTAGAAAATATTTGAGCTTGTAACTCAATGAGTCGACAAATTCGCAAATACATATATATAGCTTTCCTTCCGTATTATTTAATTCTTGAAAATTCTGCTTAATTTTGTAATACATAAATATAATTGAATTCGTTGGAAACCATTTAGTTAACTTACAAATGAAATATTGAATTATGAAAATACTGAGAACACTATGAATAGGATCTGAGAACTTGAACTGAATCATATAATTTCTCAATATACTGTAAACTGAGTTACAAAAACTGAAACTTAGATAATTTCTTATAACTGGAAAATTCGCCCCAAAAGTACCGCTAAACAATAACACACATGTACAGAGTGATCTCGATGTACAAGACATACTACTTAGAACTGAGTGATACTGATAACTGAATAACTGGATAACTGGTCATACGCGCGCAGAGCAAGCCCCAAAAGCAAACATCACCATACACGGCCTAAAGCCTATGTGTGTATGACAATGGGTCCCAAAAACCTATATATAGCTGGTCATACACCATGAAACAACGCTCTTCCGATCTGAGCGGGTAATCACTGAAACTGGTCAATACACTATGGAACGAGTCACACGATGCAGAGCGGGTAATGATCACACATGTACGTTGGTGGTTTTTAAAATAACTCTTATAATATGCTTTCACAAACATTTCATAACATAATAATATAAAGATCGGAAGAGCAAATCTTTATTCTCATAATGTAAACCATCTGGCATAGCATGATAATTATAATAGCATAATTTTCCTGAAATTGAGAATTTATAGAAATAATGAAATATTTCATGAAGTACTGTAACAATTAAATCGTGCAATACTTGAAAAAAATCATTTTTCCACTCACAGAATTATAGCTACAATCTAGTGTGGCTGATAGACTTTCCCAATCTCCTCGTCACCACATGAAACAATGAGAATGTCCATTTACTTAAAGCACTACCATAATTCCTTTGAAAGTGTCATAACATGAAAATTCACAAATAACCACTTCAACAATTATCTTATCCTTTTTGGCACCTTTATTGCTTGGACTTTGACCCAATAATTTTGACTTCGACCAAGCATGTAGTAGAAAATAATTTTGAAAAATTCGGGTCGTAACAACATTACCTCCTAAAAAGAATTTCATCCTCGAAATTCAGTAACTGAAGAGGTCAGGGTACTTAGCCCGGATCTCTTTCTCTTCTTCCCACGTGGCCTCTTCTGTCGGACAACTTTTCCATTTCACTTGGACAAATGTGCCAACAATTTTATCCTTTGTAATCTGATACCTCCTGCCAAGTATTCCTTCATGTTCTTCTTCGTAAGTCAAATTATCCTCCAGTTCAACCGGCCGTGACTCTAGCACATGAGACGGATCTGGAATATACTTTCAAAGCATAGAAACATGAAATACATCATGGATCCTGGATAAGTCAGGTGATAATGCTAACCGATAAGCAACCGGTCCGATACGCTCTGTGATCTCATATGGTCCTATGTATCGTGAGCTCAATTTACCATGCTTCCCGAATCTCAAAACACCCCTCCAAGGTGACAATTTCAGAAAAACTCTGTCTCCAACTTCAAATTCCAGATCTCTCCTATGTTTATCAGCATAGCTCTTCTATTTGTCTTGAGCCGTTTTAAGCCCTTCCCGGATAATACTCACCTTCTCTGTAGTGGTCTGAACCAATTCAGGTCCCATTAATTTCCTTTCTCCAACTTCATTCCAACACATTGGAGTTCTGCACTTCCGGCCATATAACGCCTCATACGGAGCCATTCCAATACTAGAGTGGTAGCTTATTATAGGCAAACTCCATCTTTTACATATGAGTATCCCAACTACCCTTAAACTCCAAAGTACATGCCGAAGCATATTCTCTAGTGTTTGTATGGTTCTCTCTGACTGACCATCTGTCTGAGGGTGAAAGGCTGCGCTGAAATTCAATTTCGTACCCATAGGTCCCTGCAAGCTAGGCCGGAATTTAGAAGTAAATCGAGGATCTCTATCCGAGACAATGGATACTAGAGCCCCATACAAGCTGACTATCTCATCAATATACAACTTTGCCAATTTATTTAGAGTGCAAGTGGCTTTGATTGGCAGGAATCTAGTAGTTTTTGTTAGTCAGTCCACGATTACCCAGACACCATCATGACCTCTCTGAGTACGAGGAAGACCAAATGAGAAATCCATAGTGATGTGCTCCCACTTCCACTCAGGGATAGGCAGAGGCTGTAATAGTCCAGCCGTCCTCTGGCAATCAGGCTTCACCTGCTGACAAACAAGACATGTAGAGACAAACTCTGCTATGTCCTTCTTCATACCTGGCCACCAGTAGTGCTCTTTTAAAGTGTGATACATCTTGTTACTACCTAGGTGCATTGCATAAGCAGAACTATGTGCCTTTTCTAAAATTTCTCCTTTCAACTCTGAATTATCAGGGACACACAATCTATCCCCCATGAAAAGAGTACCGTCATCTATAACTGTGTAATTCTCTCATAGTCCAAGATCGGCCTCCTCCTTCAATTTCTTCAATGTCAGATCTTAGTATTGAGCCTCCTTAACCTTGGCAATCAGAGTAGGCCTTACATGGAAATTTGCTAAAACTGCCCCTGCGGTAGTAGATGACAACTGGATATTCAACTTTCTGAACTCACAGATCAAGGAAGAAATCATCATATTAGATTGTGCCGAAGAGCTACTAGTTTTTCTACTAAGAGCATCTGCTACGACATTTGCTTTCCCTGAGTGATAATCAATTTTACAGTCATAATCTTTTATCAGCTCTAACTATCTCCTTTGCCTCATATTCAACTCCTTCTGATCAAAGATATACTTCAAACTCTTGTGATCAGTGAATATTTGGCACTTTTCACCATACAAGTAATGCCTCCAAATTTTCAATGCCAATACCACTGCAGCCAACTCTAGGTCGTGTGTAGGATAGTTTAACTCATGCTTTTTCAATTGCCTCGAAGCATAAGCTATGACTTTTCCATTTTGCATCAAGACACAACCCAAACCTTGACGTGATGCATCACTGTATATCACAAACTCCTAACCTGGAGATGGAAGTGTGAGAATAGGAGCGCTGGCCAACCGATGCTTCAATTCCTGGAAAGAGTTCTCACATGGTTCGTTCCACACAAACTTAGAATCCTTCCGAGTCAGACTGGTCAACGGAAGAGCAATCTTAGAGAACCCTTCTATAAACTGACGGTAGTAACCCGCTAGCCCAAGAAAACTCTGCACTTCGGTCACACTAGTAGGTCGTTCCCAATTCTGTGCTGCCTCAGTCTTTACAGGATCCACATAAATCCCTTCTGACGAGATAACATGACCCAGAAATACAACTTTATCCAGCCAAAACTCACACTTACTGAACTTGGCATACAATTGCTTATCTCGCAAAAGCTGCAAAATAATCCCCAAATGATCTGCATACTCATCACGGTTTCGAGAATAAATCAGTATGTCATCGATAAAGACAATTACGAATTTACCGAGATATGGTTGAAACACCATGTTCATCAAATCCATAAACATAGCTGGTGCATTAGTCAGCCCAAAAGGCATCACCAAGAATTCATAATGACCGTACCGAGACCTGAAATCCGTCTTTGGTACATCAACCTCTCTGATTTTAAGTTGATGATATCCAAAACGTAAGTCAATCTTTGAAAAAACTGAAGCACCTCAAAGCTGATCAAATAAGTCATCGATTCTAGGCAAAGGATATTTATTGCGAATTGTCACCTTGTTCAACTGCCTATAGTCGATGCATAATCTCGTCGTGCCATCTTTCTTCTTCACAAATAAGACTGGTGTACACCAAGGAGATGTGTTGGGTCTAATGAAACCCTTATCTACCAAGTCTTGTAAATAAATTTTTAACTCCTTTAATTTCGCTGGAGCCATTTTGTATGGCGCTTGGGATATAGGTGCTGTCCCTGGGACCAAATCAATGGTAAACTCTATCTCTCTGTCAGGCGGTAATCTAGGAAGAACATCTGGAAAAACCTCAGGAAAATCTCTGACAACTGGGACATCTTCAAATTTTGGTTTAGTAACCTCAGTATCAATCACATGAGCCAGATATGCTTCATGCCCCTTTCGAATCAATCTCCCAGCATCAAGTACGGATATCACACAAGATGGTAGAATTCTGCATTCTCCAGCAAAGGAAATCTTAGGCTCTCCGGGTTTCGTAAATATAACTTCCTTACGAAAACAATCAACTGTAGCATAAGTTGCAGTTAAGAAATCCATGCCCAAGATGATATCAAAATCATGTATACCCAATGGTATCAAATTTTCTTTCAACACATGATTTCCAATGCTACCCACAGTCTCTACCTATACTATCTACTACGAGTAATACGCCCACTGAGGTAGCCACTACTAATTTATTGTCTAGGGGCTCTAACATATGATCAGCATGAACAGCAAATGTATACGCAATAAAAGAATGAGTAGCACCAAAATCAATCAAAGTAACATTTACCAAAGACAAACAACGTACCCATAATCACATCTGGCGACTCCTGAGCCTCTTGCTGGGTTATAGCATACACCTTTTCTTGATTCTGAGTACACCCTGACTAGCCTCTCGGTCTGCCACTACGTGTGCTCTTCCGATCTTGAGACTGCCCAGCACTCGTTGCCCTGAAATTTCCTGAAGCTGTACCCCGTTGACCCTGTCTGGCACTCCCACTGGCAACTACTAGCTGAGGGGGAATCGCATGTGAGGCACCATTCTCCTGTAGTAGACACTCTTTCCTCTTGTGTCCTGGCTGTCTATAATGAAAACAAACATCAGCTCCCTTGAGGCATTCTCCGAGGTGGAACCTCCCACAAATCTGACACTGAGGATACCGGCTGCCTCGAGATCCCACTCCCTGCACTGGTCCAGCCCTCTAATAAGTACGATGAGATTGTGACTGCTGTCCAACAAGCTGTTTTACAGAGTGCTGACTATGAGAATTCCCAGAACTATGGCTAGAACTAGAACCTCATGACAGAATCTTGAAACTGCTGGTTTGATTGACTCCCGGCCAAAAACCCCGTCTGTTCTTTGACTGTCTATGGGAGCTACCTGCCTGACCTAAGCTACCCTAATGCCTCACACTTTCTGCTCTAGTGTTCCCGCCAATCATGTACTTTTCAACCCTCGTAGCAGCTTCAACAAGTGCCACCAGAATTTCATAGCCTAATGAGGTGTCTGCAGCTGCAATGTCTCGTCGCAGTCGCTCCTCAAACCTACGACACTTGTCGCCCTCATCTGGAACCAAATTCTTGGCATATTTTAGCAATTCCATAAACTTCCTATGGTACTGAGCCACTGTCATGGATCCTCGTACTAGTTCCAAGAACTCTGACTGTTTCTTACTCCTGAAAGAGCGAGGATGCAAAGCCGCGTCAAAACCGGTCTTGAAAGCCTCCTATGTAATGGCACTCAGATCTGGATGTCTATCACAGAAGGAGTCCCACCAATCAGCAGCTAAACCCTTAAGTAAGAAGGTGGCAAGACGGGCCTTTTTATCTTCTGGGCACTCCATAACATCGAAAATGCACTCAATATTCTTTAACCAGGCATCAGCATCAGCCAGATCAGCCATGCCGACAAAATACTCTGCTCCTAGTTTTCTGGGCCGGTCAATACTAGTGTCATGCCCTCGACTCAGTAATAAAGTAGCGAGAGCAGAAGCCAAGTGTGCCATCAAAGCCTTGCCCTAAACCATCACCAGACTGATGAACCGATTCTTCTACCACATTCTCTCGACTAGCGCCCTGACCAGGAGCGTGTCGAGCTTGACCTGCTGCCTACTTTTTAGGTTTACGACGAGGAGGCATAATGATCTACAAAATGATGTGAATTTATGAGAAAAAGTGCTATGCGATGTTTAACAAGTTGAGAAAATCATATAGTACAATCCTAAGACTCTATGATCGTTTTTCTCTGATACCACTTGACACGCCCCATCCCAGGCCATCCTGCTAGGCCTGACACGTGGCACGCGCTGATGATGAATACCAGTTTGACCTGGACCCACCGCCAAGGCAAGCTAAGACTTTTCTTGAAACTGTACAGACTTTTGGACTAAAATGATTTTATAAAAATTTTGACAGAGTCTCCCCCGTAAAATGGACTTATCCAACCTGTGAAAAACTCAAAAATTCACAATCAAATCCATACATAATAATTCCCAACGCCATCCATCTAATAAAACTCTAAGGAATGCAAAATAGTTTTACACTTCGCCTGACATCAAAATCAATTTTGAAACATATGCAATACCCAATGTTTCTAACTAGCATGAGAATGAATATATGAAATATGTCAATGTTTCATGAGATGGCAAAATGCACTATGCCGTACTATTTTGAACGTGGTAGCAAATTCTGATAGTGCAGGCAAATCTCAATCTGCTCAAGCTCGATCACCTCCTGATAAGAAAAACGTTAGAAAATATATGAGCTTGTAACTCAGTGAGTGGACAAGTTCGCAAATACATATATATAGCTTTCGTATTATTTAATTCTTGAAAATTCTGCTGAATTTTGTAATATTTAAATATAATTGAATTCGTTAGAAACCATTTATTTAACTTACAAATGAAATATTGAATTATGAAAACGCTGAGAACACTATGAATAGGATCTGAGAACTTGAACTGAATCATATAATTTCTCAATATACTGTAAACAGAGTTATAAAAGCTGGAACTTAGATAATTTTTTATAACTGGAAAATTCGCACCAAAAGTACCTGTAACACCCCAAATTTAAAAACTTGGGATGCTAACTGATCTTTAAAATTAACTTAAGATGCGGAACTTATAACAAAATAATTAAATGCGGAAAATCTTATTAACGAATAACAGAGAATCTTGTCTAAAAATAAGTGGAGTTTTAACAATCAAATAAAGGAATAATCCGAAATCCTAGAAACGTTTAATATAAATCAAATTATGTTTCTAGCAGCCTTCGTCCGTCGTCCCGCCACCGGCTCCAAAACCTGAAAGTGTTAGTTGAAAGAATGAGTATACAAATATACTCAGTAGACTCTAGTTCATATTAATCAATTCACACAATAAACATAACATGTAAACATGCAAACAATTCTTTCTTTCTTTCTTCCTTGGAAGGATCTTGTCTTGTCTTAGAGAATAGATATTCTCGTTCTTATGCATTAAAGCAGATACGCGTATCATAAAGAGATCTTAAGCATATATGCATTCTTTCTTAAGCATATAATAATGTGCAAACTTTCTTGTAATCACATATTTTAATGCGCAATACTTTAAGAAAACATTTTATAAATTTAGAGTCTACCTTAAGCTTGTGAGTTGAGCTACTATGAGAGAAATCTACTCGTCTATTGCTCTTTGCGCCTCGTCTAGCGAAAATAAAATAAATTATTTTAGTATGAAAGAAATAATACTTTGTAAAAAGGGAAATAAACTTTAGAGGCTAAATTGAAACTTTTAAATAGTTTAGGTTCAGGACTAAAAAGGTAGGTGACAAACTTAAGGGCTAAATTCATAAAGCTGAAAGTTAGGAAACCTATTCAGCTAAGTTAAAAACCATAGAACCGAAATATATAAATCTAGAACTTCGGGATTGACTTAAACATAATGAGAGGTTGGGGACTAAGACTGACAGGACCAAAACTCTTGGGACCAACTTAACATATACTTAAAATCTAGGGGCCGAAATTAGACACTGTAATTGTCTTGGGTTAAAAGATACCCCAAGAGATAGTTTTGAGCTGCTTTGAAGTCGATAAAATTTCAAGGATTGAGAAGACTCGAAACCAGACTCTGGGACCCGGGTTGCAATTAAAATTCAATAAATCCCTATCTCCTACTGTTTTGTTCCATTGGAGGTCGACGAAAATTGAGAACAGAGGGTGGAGATGGGTGAAGCGAAGGTGGTTGGGGCTAGGTTCGGTCCGAGGGCGTGTGAGAAGGTCTGTGGTTCGATGAAGTAGAAGGTTCAATGGATGGCGAAGGCTCGAGCGGCGGGGAGGGACTCGCGGTCGTATAAGTACGGTTCGCGGCTGGGCTAGACGATTTGGTTTTCAAGAGTGGTTGAGGCTCGAGGGGTTTGGTTTAAGTTCGTGGTCGTGGTGTTCGGTCGAGCAGAGGTGGTTCGAGGAACAGGGCAATCACGATGAGTAGTTCGTGGTATTCTTGGCTCGGGTTCTTGTGGCAAGGGTGGAGCGTGGGGCTCCGGCTTGAGGTCGCAGTTGGGTTCGCTTGGTGTGGCCGCAGGAATGGGGGTGAATTGGGTAATATGGGTCGATGGCTCACGTGGGAGAGAGGGTAGCGCGGTGGTTGAGGCTCGGGTAAGAAGGGGGTCGCGGCGGTGATGTGGCTGTGGGTGTTTGCCGAGAGTGAATGGTGTTGCTGTGTGAGGAAGATGGCTGGCGCATTGGATTTTCCGGCGTGGCCGCTACCAGCCCACCGGCGGTGAGGCAGTGGCGACAGGAGTGCAGTGGTGGGGATGGTTTATGCGTGTCAGTGTATGTAGTATATGTGTGGGTATGGATCTGTGTGTATGTACATTTGTGTGTGTTGCTTGTGTATCTAACTATTGGGTTTAAAGAAGAAAAAGAAAAAATACGAGTAACTCACGGATCCTTGACTCGAGAATGGAACCAAAATTCGGCTGAATTTGTGTGTGTGAAATGCTTATCACTGAGAGGAGTATATAGGTTTGAGTTAGTGTTTTAATTCAATTGGCTGTTGGATAGGGATTGGAATTGTGTATGTGTGAGGAGTCAAATTCTTATTTAATTGAAATTGAAGAGAACGTTTTATGCCGAGATTATAATAGGAATTGGACTTTCTTAGACAAACTTTAATTGTATTATATATGCAAAGGATAAAACGTTTTTGCACTTTGTTACAGTAATTGGAATTTAAAAAGAATGGAATTGTTTAATATAAGGTTTTATTAAATTCTTATATATGCATGACTAGACGAGCGCGAACTTAAGCAAACTTTAAATCTGGTGAAGTTATAGCGACGCGAAATTATTTAATAAAATTAATTTTTCTAAAAATTTCCGGGTCGCTACAGTGCCGCTAAGCAATAACACACATGTACATAGTGATCTCGATGTACAAGGCATACTGCTTAGAACTGAGTGGTACTGATAACTGAATAATTGGATAACTGGTCATACGCGCGTAGAGCAAGTACCAAATGCAAACAACACCATATACGGCCCAAAGCCTATGTGTGTTTGACGATGGGTCCCAAAGACCTATATATAGCTCGTCATGCACCATGGAACGAATCACACAGTGCAGAGCGAGTAATCACTGAAACTGGTCAATACACCATGGAACGAATCACACGATGTAGAGCGGGTAATGATCACACATGTACTTTGGTGGTTTTTAAAAAAACTCTTATAATATGCTTTCATAAACATTTCATAACATAATAATATAAATTCTTTTATTAAATCTTTATTCTCATAATGTAAACCATCTTACATAGTATGATAATTATAATAGTATAATTTTCCTAAAATTGAGAATCTATAGAAATAATCTAAATATTTCATGAAATACTATAATAGTTAAATCGTGCAAAACTTGAAAAAAATTATTTTTCCACTCACAGAATTATAGCTACAATCTAGTGTAGCTGATAGACTTTCTCAATCTTCTCGTCACCACATGAAACAATGAGAATGTCCATTTATTTAAAGTACCACTATAATTCCTTCGAAAGTGTCATAACACGAAAATTCACAAATAACCACTTCAACAATTATCTTATCCCTTTTGGCACCTTTATGACCTGGACTTTGACCCAATAATTTTGACTTTGACCAAGCATGTAGTAGAAAATAATTTTGGAAAATTCGGGTCGTAACAAATACGGCTAGAATTTCTTTTATGTGGACTGATACCACTGATTATAAGAACAAGTTAGGTTAAGAGTGGACAACATTATTTTCAAGAGAAAAAATTGAGGAAATGCTGAAGAAATTGAAGGGAGTGCTATAGGCTTGTAATTTTAAAGGTAGTTATATATTAACACATGTTAATGTAGAGGAATGAAGAAAGTGACGTAACTTGATACATGTAGAGGAATGAAGAAAGTGACGTAACTTGATAGCTTTTAAGATTAATTAGTATACTTGATTATTTAGCAAAATGGGTAAATTTGATAACAAGAAAAGAATGAAGAAATTTGTAAGAAATTTAAGGTAAAAATGGGGGAATCTTATAGCCTAAGATGAGTAATAAAATCAAAAATTTTATTTTGCTTGTACGCAGGTATATTATTCTACCTGCATGCGTGTATACATGGCACACATCTATGTTACAAGTGTGAGGTACTTATAATTTAAATGTGTGCCACATATATACCCATGTATAATAATATATATGCGTGTAGGTAAAATAAAATTCTTCGTAATAATATATATAATTATATATGTGGTTGAGTGGATTGAGAGCAAATTAAGCAAGCTAGAAGTAACTAAGTGAAGATGAATGAAATTAATTAGAACTTTTGGAAGTGAAGAAATAAATAGAACCCAAAAACTTGTTAGAAAAGGACTTGAATGTGGCTAGAGTTTCAAATTTTTAAATACAGGAAATGGCGGAGAAATTTCAAATGTCCCATAGAACAAGCTAGATGCCACGAGTAGCGGGTGAGTGGAAAATCTTCACTATTTATTTTTGAAATGAAATTAAATATGCTTTTACTTTGCCATGAATTTTATTTGCTAGGTAAGGATTTAAAAAAATGTGAGTTTATAAATAGACTTAAAATTCAAATTTTGTATAAGTGTCGAGATTTAATCGTGCCATATGGAGGTAATGATTAAAATGATTTGAGAGTTCACGTTACATCAAATATGTGGTTAAATGTGGTGTTACTATCTATCTAAAATTTGAAATATAAATTAACTGACAAATTCAAGGAATTTTTAATTTGCTCCCAAACACAGTCTTGTGAAAGCTCTGTGATTTTCTATGAAATTTGATGAAAGTTAAAATTTCTTGTGAAATACTTCTATGAGTTTGATGTTTGATGATGATGTTACCATTTTGAATTGATTATTTTAAAATGAAGAATGTGTTTTTGGCACATTTTATGGTGTCCATTGGACACCATGTATGGTGTACATTGGGTTTTGTGGCAGGTACTCATTAGACATCACAAGGGACCCATCTCTTATAGTGTCCAATGGGTGCCTGCCACATAACCAATTGGACACCATAAGATGGTCTCTAATGAACACCAAGTTTTTGACTTGTGCTTCAAGTCTTACTCAGGAAACACACTTGTACGTGCATAAATAGAAATCTTATGTTGCGAATAAAATATACAATTCATGAGTTTTTTCTACTTCTCTTTGCCATTCTTTCTCATTTATAACACGTCATCAGAACGGTTCTCTTTTTCAAATCCGTTTCCCAATTTACATTCTACGTGGTCTTAATTTCTCAGTTTTCCATGATTGTGTAACGATTTTGAAGGAAAACGTTTCGGGGTCGTTCGTGAGTTGTCAGAAAGCATATTCCAGTCTAATATTTGTTGTTGAAGATGTTTTTAAACTTACGCTCAAGTAATTTTCATCCGTCCATGAATAGTGTATATAATGTTTTATTTGAATGTTTAACATTTGCTTAATCGATTTATACTTATTGTTGTTTCTAGAAGAAACATGATTTCTAAAGTTTCACGTATAATCTTAAAGATTATTGTAATATAAATACTATTTTTATGGTTTCTAAAGAATCACCAATTACATCCCATATTCCAAAAGAATGTGATTGGCTTTGCAAAAGCCATATAAGTCATGTGATTTGTCGTGATTCTTGAGAAAATACGATTCTACAACTCTTAATGATCCTGAAGATTATAAGATTATTACATTGGATTCTTGAAGAACATAACATGATCTCAGCATATTCCAATTCAATATAGTATGTTTCTAAAGAGCACGAAGAGAAAGACAATAAACAAATATTCTTGAAGAATATTTTATATTGCTCCTTATGAAGCAATTATCTATTTTTATTACTCCTTATATGTACTATTTATTTGTTATTGTATTATTTACTTTTAGTTAATTACTTTAGTTAGATCAAATAAATTGTTACACTCGAAGTAGCACAACTAATTGTAATATTCTGAAAAATATTATATGCTCTTGAAGAGCACAATTTATATTGGATCTAAAAATCTAATTTATTAGGTAATTCAGTATTCCCGAATAATATTGATTTATTGTGCTTTTGAAGTAGCATTTGTCTTGATAGCATATGTTAATACTATATATCAAATACATCAAACATTATCAAAAGTTCCTTAAGAGCATGTAGTATTTTGATAAATAATATTAAATTGTATGTTAATGATACACTTTACTTTAACAATTCAAGAGAAATTTGTTGATTTTTAAATATACCTAATGGATACTACATTGAAATAATCCAAAAAGAAAATAATATTTCTGTATAAATTTCTTTGTACCTAGTCATAAGCAGATAAAGGAAAAAGTATAGACACTATCATCTAAAATATGTTATATATTCATATCATCTAAAATATTTTATATATTCATAAAAGTAATTGAAATAAACCGTTTCACAAATTTGAAGTTCGTTGACCCGAAGAGCTGTATACCTTGGCATGATATATTTGGGCATACATATATGATGCGTCAGATGATTCATGTATTGCTTGTGCACAGGACAAGTTAGTTCTTAAACCTTCTAGCATGAAGGTTAATATTGAATCTCTAATTTCCTTGAAAAGAATTTTTAGAGATATATATGGGTTGATATACCCACTATGTGGACTATATATTAAATTATGGTATTGATTGATGACTCTACTAGATGGTCTCATGATTGTTTGTTTTCTACTAGAAATGCAGCGCTTACTAGACTATTTGCCAATAGAATAAAGCTAATAAAAGGCTCAATTCTTGGATACTCAATGAAGAAAATTTGTCTTGACAACATAATGTTGTGTTGGTGAGTTTACATCGCAAGCATTTGACAATCATTGTATGGCAATCAGAATTGAGGTTGAACATTTAGTTGCTCATCTCTACCTTCAAAATGATTTAGTAGAACTGTTTGTTAAATGTCTTCAATTAATTGCTAGACCATTGTCTATGAAAATAAAATTCCCAACTTTTATTTAAGATCATACTACATTACATGTCATAGTGATGGTTCGTAGAAAGCCAACAACCTATCATCAGTATTTTCCATTGCGGCATGTGTTTGGCTGAGTACCTTATGCATTTTGCTTAAGAAATTTTGGTTGTGCTGTTCAAATATAGAATTACTTATTATATTGGACAAGAAGTTCAATATTTTATAAATATTATTATTTGGTATGACCGGTTAGACTATCTCAGTTTGTTCATGATAAGAACTATCCAGAATTATGTGAAGAATAGAGTATTCTTCCATTTAAAAGAATTCTCGTATGCTACAAGGCCTCAGGCAGATTGATTATTAATCATCACTAACTATTTGAAACTGGGTTCCAAATGTATTTGGAGAATGTTCAAGGTGATCCGTGTGGACTCAGTCACCCTCAATGCGACGATAGTCAGATGTCACATGTCAAACTCGTAGTCAGAAGTCTGTGAGGATAGTTGCTCAATTAGTTGATTATGAGCAAAATTTTTAGATATCGTAACAAAGACCTATCTATCTTCAATGTCATTAATTATTCATATATTGATTGGGATAGTCAGATGTCACATGTCAAACTCGTAGTCAGAAGTCTGCGAGGATAGTTGCTCAATTAATTGATTATGAGCAAAAGTTTCAGATATCGTAACAAAGACCATCTATCTTCAAAGTCATTAATTATTCATATATTGATTGGGATATTAATTATCCTAGCAAAATAATATTATATGCCTCAAGTTATTTGCTACACTATTAATTGAGAACAATTATTTGTATTTAAGTGATGTTGATGTTTCACTTGTAGTAGTATTCCTATAACATGCCAATAAAATATATGACATTCCCTATATTTGGCTTACAGTCAGAACCATCTAAAGTTGATAAGTGCGATATATATAGTCGCTCACTACAAAAGCTAAGATAGATATTATTATAACGCTGAGAATGCAAAATTGAATTTGAATCTCTATTTATATGTTTCATCCATGAAGGATGATATATTTATCATGTTATTCTGACTATTTCTTAAATTAAACATTCTTCTAAGTATTAGAGGGAGGAATTGATAGTTGGTAATAAGTATATGAAATGCACGATTGTAATCCTAGCATGTATAATGCAAACTTAAAGTTTGCAAGATAATATACATTTCGGATTACTAACTGCATAGTTATTAATAGATATACTGTGGTCGATTCCAAAATAAATATCTATGCAAAGAATATGGAGCATATATTTGTGATGGTTTCATTGAGGCATATATATTCCAGAAGAGTATGCAGACATAACTAATTAAAAAATGCCTAAAGAGGGTCAGGTATATGAAATTACTGGAATAAAGAGATCTTAGTAAGTTATGTCTATACTGAGATAAGATGGAATCGACAAGAAATAATAGTCGACTATACATGCTCATGAGCTCGATAAATAGTAAGGATGATGGATCAATTTCATCAAAATTGTTGAATATATATTAGCTAAGATGGAATGATAATCCTGCAGATAGTTACATGTCAATATACAAGCGATACTTATGCTAAAAGAGTATTAAGTATGTGGTGGATGTTATTAAAATTTGAAATTTTATTCGACTAGCAATATATGAAAATATATCATTAATATGATAAAATCTCAAAAGGTTTTGGTATACTTTAATGAAGCATATAAAAAACTAAAAGTTCTTGTATCATTGACAGTTAATATGGGGGGAGATACGCTATATTCTTTTTTTTCTTGACCAAAATTTTGTGCCAATAGGTTTTCCTAGCAAGGTGTTCAATGAGGCAACATTAATGATGTATCCAAGGAATAATGTTCTCGTTTTCCTTCACTTGGATTTTTTTTCCACTGGGTTTTTTCCTTGTAAGGTTTTAATAAGGCATATTCTTTGTGTAATATAAATGTCTTTGACATATATGATACTAACCATCAATATAAAACTCCTAAAGAGTTGATGCTACTTGAAGTAGAGTATATTTTAAAATATCAAAGATACTGAAGAGATATGAATGGTTAAACGCAAGAGCTATATTTAGCTGAAGTCTGGGGGAGCAACTGTACTCTTCTTCTTTTGATTAGTTTTTGTCTGATTGGATTTTTCTAGCAAGTTTTTAATGACGTAGCACTTGGACACTCCAAAGTGTAACATCCCATGAAATTCCTCTATTTTTAATTGTGATATCTTCGGAATAATAATTGGTTTTGATATTCAACTATAAGTAGTTGATGAATAAATCTTATAATTGGATGACTAGTCGAGACATTTTATAAGAATTTGAAGACATTTTTGTTTAGTTGACGATTACTTGAATGTATATCAAGTACCCCATCGGTTATAGAAATTTGTTACAAGAACGATTAAGCTTAATCGGGTAGTAAATTTTGAGACGGAAAAGATGCTTAAGGTAAAGATATGATGTCTCACTAGTATAGTCAAAAATACAAAGACTTAATTATTGAGTTTAATGGGTAAAGGAGTTACTAAGAGTTAAAGGGAAAGATCTCATACACTTGGATCCAATAAGCTTTTTGTCACATGAATTGAATCCACAACCCACACTTGGCACCTTGATTTACTAAGAAGAATTCTTATCCCTCCAATTTAACTCATTGCTATGGGACAAGTGTGAGTCTTTGTATTGGTGGAACTCAAAAACCTTTAGAAAACAAGAAAAAAAATTCATCCATAAATTGTGCATGGTTTTGAAAACTCACAAAAGACCTTCAAAAGCTCTCTTTTATCTCTTGAAACAAGGCTTAGTTCATATACATATAGAACTCACATTCTAAAGGCTATTTTGCTTAGATATACTAAGGATTTGAAGGTGTTTTCCCATTCATTATCAAGTCTCAACTTCAAAGGTTTAAGCAAACAAGGTGAGTAGTCCATTACTTTAGTTTATTTGCATGCATAAGTTTCAAGAAAAGGTATGTGTTTTGGTTATTGTTAAAATGATTTCTTGTATAAGAAGTGCTAGAGTCCCTCTACCCATTTTGTATTATTCGCTTCGATTTGATCCATGTTAATTGTTATGAATTAATGAAAGTTTGG